>PVLA01000937.1:74231-302914 GCA_004027455.1 Hydrochoerus hydrochaeris
TGCTTCCTGGTTCCTTGTTATTTTTAAGAGATCCTTCCTTTCACGATCATACTTTGCAAATCTATCTTCAAGTTTTGAAAGTTTGTCTTTAGTTTCTGTTAAAAGATTTTGCCAGGTTTCAATGGAGTTTTTAATTTCCTGATATTCTCTTTGGATCTGTTTCATATATTCTAGGTTTTGTTTATATTCTTCATCAAAGACTTCTCTCCTTTCTCTGAGTTCCTCTATTCTTTCATTTGTGCCTATTTGAGGATAACCCAGGACTTCTTTTATTAATCTTCTTATATCTTGCTTCACCTGAAGTAGAATTTCAGATTTAAATTTAACCATGAGGTCACGGATGTATTTATTTCTGCTGAGGCTGTCTCTGACATTACAGGTTTGCTGCTCTCAACCTCCTCTGCATTTACCTCTGTTGGACTCACTTTCCCTGGTTCCGCAGTTGGGGACCTTTTGCTCTTTCTCTGTCTTGTCATGTTTCCGGCCCCCTTCACACAGGTGGGTGGTGGAGGTCTCTGGGCCTTTCCTACTACTTACAGTTTTTCTGCAGCGCACTTGCTAGGGAAGTGCTGCCCCCCAGTTTTCTGCGGATCTGCGAGTTGCACACTGAGAACCGGCTCCTCCCCCAATGCCAGTCAACCAGTTTATGCTTCAACAAGTTTGTGTGTTCCCTGGGGATGCCACTGGCCCAGAAAAGCCTTGTCCCTGGCTATTGGGTTTCAAACAGGGGCGTGGCCCTGCTTGAGCAGATCCCACCAATCTGCTTTGGCCTAGGAGTCATCAGCAGAGGCTGCCTAGGGCCCCCGATTCAAGCCGGCCCTGCCCAACTCCAAAATGTCGCCCAGCCAGTCCTCCCGGTTTGGGGATTCCAGTTCCCATCACTCACCAAAGTTCGTGCAGCTCGACTGGCTGTTTCCACTCCCTGCCGCAGCGCCTCCTGAGACAGCCGAGGGTGTGGAGCTCATCAAGCCCCACTCGGCAGGGCCGCGATATCAGCTCAATCGTGCGTCACCTGATTTTAAGACGTGTCAGTACAGCGATGGAGGCTTGCCCAGCTCCAGCCCTCTGTCCATGCTTCCTTTTCTTCTTTTTTCTTTTTCTTTTTCCTCAGTTTCTTCCTGAGTCGTGAGAATCCCTCTCCTTTTGCCTGGCTTTCTCCATGTTGCCAGATTCCAGCGTCTGAGTTGCTTTTATTTTTTTTTTTCTCAGAGAGGCTCTTCTGTGCCGCCACTCAGTCAGCCATCTTGCAATCTCCTCTTGTAGAAAAATTTTAAATTGCTAAATTGAATGATCCCTAAAGCCTAAAGTTAGTTTAAAACATTAAGTTTATATATAGTCATTTAAATATAGGAATTCAGCAGTATTTGAAATACTTATTGCTTGCTTATAATATTTATAATGGCATGTGAAAAGAATGAGGTAGAATAAAATGTAAAAAGATGAATTTAATAGCATCTCTAAACTAATTAAAATTGAGGTAGGAGTCAGGGAAGAAAAAGTGTCCTGGCATACTAAAATACATGAAAATATTTCAGGGAGTAAAGGCAATAACTCAGTATCATCAATGATATAACCCTGAAAACAGCTGAAATCCTGGGTTGGATTAATGAATGTGTTCATACAGACTATGGCAAGTGATAGTATTCTTGGAATCCTAAGTTTTTTTGGCATGATACTTTAGAAAGGACAAAGAAGAATGGGAAGGCAAAATAGAATGTTAAGAATGGTAGCGGTAAAGGAAACTGTGCCATAAGGAGCAGTGGACTGGGAGACGCAGCTCACTTCAGAGGGATCTGGATGCAAAAGTCCTGTGGGTTTTTTCTTGCTTTCGTCTCTCTAATTTTATTTTTGTTGCCCTTTCAACTCCAAAATCAGTAGTCTTGCTGTGCTGGGACCTTGAGGCCGGGGAGACACTAGGATATGCTTCTTGTATGCTGATCAGGAGAGAAGGAGGAGAATGGCAGTCAGACCCTCTCTCAGATCAGAATTGCTTCTCAGAGTGTGAAAGCCAAGAGGGCTGTAGCCTGTAAACCCTGAGTGAAGAGAACATCATTCAATACTAGACAATTTTAAGTGTCATATAAACTTCCTCACAGTGGGGACAGTCTTCTTTCCTCCAGGAGATGGGGGAATGACCTGAATTTGTAGGGTGCATTTTTTGTGTAATTGTCTTACTAGATAATACATTTTTTAATATTTAAAAATATTTTTATTAGTATATGTTTGCAGAACATAATAAGTAAAAAAACTTGTAACAGGGTATTGGTACAGGTACATAACACATCTTAAATAAATTTTTTGAAGGAAAATATATTATTGCTGTAATTCCCACCTGCTGATAAAGTACCTTACTGGTGATACTTCTGTGTGAAAACCTCCTGATCTGGTATCATAGCACTTCAAATGTTACTCAGTTATAGTACTCATGTTGCGTTATACCTTTCTGTGTTTATAACCCTGGTAAGTAGGTTTTGAGGCCTTTGGGAATGGGGTGGGAATAATCTTGTTTGTTTTTTTATCCCCCCACAGCACCTGTGCCAGTATCTGGTACTTAGTGAATACTCAGTTAATAGTATGGAATAAATGAATGTGGATCTGTAACCACACCAGATGCTCAGAATTAGAGGAAATCTCCAAAATCACCCCATTTTATCCTCATGCTCCTCCTGTCTTTCATCTCTTTGTTGGTGATCCTACTTCTGTTTGCCTGGTTGCATCTCTGGTGTGATTCTCTGATTTTACTTCCTTCTCTCTGTGATCGTGTCCTCTCCTGTGATATTGAATGTAAGAATGGATTTGGTAACATGTTCCATTTGTGCTTTAGCCTTTCTTCAGACTGCTGACATCTGGGCAGCTGAGGTATTAATCCTCCACTGAGAAATAACAAAACAGAGTAGTCCACTAAAGCTCTGACCATTCTCCTCCTTAACAGTGATATCACAAGAAGTTTTTTGAAGTTTGGGAATCTGCTAAGCTGTGTGGGAGATCTGTCTCATCTAATCCAGCTGGCCAGCTGTGCAGCGGGAGACATTGACCAGACATGCCTTCCAGCTCAGCTGTTGGCAGCTGGGCGGCTGGGTTTGAGGGAGCAGGAGGGAGGAGTCCCAAGGTGTCTGACCTGAATGATAAGTAGTAGTGAGGACATTCAAATTAATAGGAAATAAAGAAGAGGTGTTGTCTTGGTTACTTTTCTCTTGTTGCTGAGATAAAACACCTGACACCCAAAATGAAGGAAGAAAAGGTTTATTTAGCTTACATTTTTTGGAAGTTTTAGCCTGCCCAGTCTCAGTGAAAACTTCTAAACTGCTCAGATTGACACAATGTATCAACCATAACAAGTATAGACTTAGAGGGGTAAAGAGCCCTGGATTTAATTATGCATATACTGAGTTTCACCATATCCTGAAGAACATGTGTATAGCCAGCAATTGGATGAGAAAATTTGAAAATCAGAGAAAAGGTCAAATTTGAGAGTTTTTAAATCACAAGAATGAGTGATATTTCTATGGTTATAATAATAGCATTAGAAGTCAATTTTAAAAAGAGCTCAACATTTAAGGAAGAGAAACCATGAAGAGAATGCAGAGAATGATCTGAGTATGAAAAAACAAAGAATTGGCCTACTTATTTATAAAAAGAAAAAATAAACGTAAAGAAAAATTGAAAGGATGTGTCTGTCAATAGAACTAAATCTTGCAGAATAAAAATTTGCTCTTTAATTTGATAATATGCTGTCAGAATCTTAATGGGAACAATTTCAGTAAGAGGAAAAGCCTTGTTATAGTACCTTGAAGACTTAAAAACAAGGTGAAAAACTGGGTACAGAATGTGTGGGGGACTCTTTTAAGGTTATCAGAAAATAACATCAAGTTATCAGTTAATTATCAGATGATAATTAACATTTTTAAAAGCCTAGAATCCAGACCTTCCTTCTAATCGGTTAAAGCCTGACCAGTCTTTGAGGGTGGAACATCTCAACCAAAACAAGGAGCTGTGGCTTTCCTACTAAGCTAGGCCACTGCAGGCTTTCTGCCACTTCACCTGTCTTATATGACATTTACATGCACATCACCCTCTGGTCAGGGAATCCCAGATCTTGTGTACCTCAGCTCTATCTCTTTGTTTTCCATCACACAAGTGCGTGCGCGTACACACACACACAAAGACCTGCTTCAGGGCTCTGACTTGGCCGGCACCTTGGTATACTTGTAGTTCACTTCCCATCGAAGTCAGTTGTTATGGTTTAGATCTAGACTGTCCCCAGATGTCCCATGTGTTCAAAGTGAAGCTTTTAGAGGGTGATGATGTCGTGGGGGTGCTGTACTCATCAATGGATTAGTCTGTGGGTGAGTTCAGAGTTGTGAGTGCTGTTGGAGGTAGACCTGGTAGGAAGAAGTGGGTCCCTGAGCTGTAAGGGTGCATCTCACTCTCTTCTCTCTCTACTTCCAGGGCACCATGACATCAGCAGCTTTCATCTGCTGTGCCCTTCTGCTGTGTTGTTTCTGCTTTGGAGCCAGCTGACTAGAGAATAAACTCCTTTATTGTGGATATATTGGGTATTTTGTCCCAGTGACTAGGAAGGTGACTAAGACAACAGAATATGCACAGGTGATGGTCTGTGCTTCCATGCTTCTTCAGTAATTAGAGACACTGTCTTTTGTTTCCTGTTATTGATGGTATTTCTGTTGCCTGTTATTGATGCTATAGCCAGATCTTGGAAAAACTGTACCTTATAGGATTGTTTGTAGGACACTGACTATTGGCTTTTTAACCTCTGGCCTCCAACTGTTGGCGCTCCCATTTTCTGTGAACATTCTGTGTGTATGTGTGTGGTTTTATTTTGTTTTAATTTTTATTTCTGTTTTTTGAGACAAAGTCTAGCTATACAGACTGGCCTCAAATTCATGAGCCTCCTACCCCAGCCTTCTGAACAAGCACCATGCCTGTTCGTCTTATTCCTGGTAGTAGAGGTCAGCTCCTAATCTAGAACCTCCTTTGGAATAACTAGACTATTATTCCTTCCATGCTTCCTGGGTTTCTTCCTCAGTTTCTCCAGGAAGCTAAGAACGAACTAGAATAAAGAAATAGTACAGTGAAGCAAGCACAGGTTTATTGGAATTTCTCCTCCCGGGACTCTGGGTACACAGGATTGTAGCCCTTTCACAGTTCAGGAAAGTAAACCTGTGCCTCCAAAGGGCAGTGCTTCTTTTGGGGAAACCGTATTACCCAAATCTATTTACTCTGGTTCTTAACATCTCCAGTAAAAACTCGCTAGCTTCTCTCCTAATTATCACCAATCTACTCCAGGTACCTTTTACTTGGTTCCACCCAGATAACAATGAAACTTTCTAACTATTGGGGTTTTTTGTTTTGTTTTGTTTGAGGCAGAGTTTCGCTATATAGTTCAGCCAGGCCTTGAACTTACTTTGTAGCCCTGGTTGACCTGGAACAACTCCTTTTACAGACATGAGCCATCACGCCAGGCTGTCCTTTTCTTTTATTCTCCAGACCTGAAATGCTGTATAGAAACATAAATTGATCATTTTATTCTTCTGCTTAAAATTCTTCAGTATAATTGCCCTTAGGAGAAAGTCTAGATTCTTTAACATGAGTCTTACAAGGTATTTCATAATCTGCTTTACCTCTGTGTCAGTTTTTCACTTCACAGTCTCTACTTCAGCCATACTATTCTTTCAGTTCCTCTGCTACTATTTTCAACCTCATTTCCAAACTTGTGTATTTGGAATTCTTTGGTATTTGTTTGATCTGTTTTAAACAGGTAATTCCTATTCATTCATTAAAACACAGCATAAATTTTACTTTCTTTGGGAAAATTTCCCAGTTTACAATCTAGATTAGTTGTCTTTGCTGCTATACTGATAGCATTCTGTGCTTTTTGGTATGTTTTAATTACTCATTGGTGCATTTAAATTTAAATTATTTATTAATTCCTAGACCATAAGCTCTGTGAAGGAAGTAACCTTGCTACCTCACTTTTTCTTGTGAATCTTTGTAGCTAGAATGAACTTTCTCTGAATGTAGGCATCATGTTTTTGGTAATGTTTATGTAGGTCAAATAGCCTTGTATGTTTTTTCCAGTCACGAGATTATCTTTTCCAGTAATCAGTACACAAATGTACAACTGCTTTTAATGGCATACATCTGCATTCCCAGCACTCTTGGAGGCTGAGGCAGAAAGATCACAAGTTGGTATTTTGCCTGAGTAACTTAACTAGATCCTCTCTCAAAAGAAAAAAGAAAAAGGACTGGTAATGGAGCTTAGTGAGAAGGCCCTGAATTCAATCCCCAATTACACACACGCAGACACACACACACACTCACACAAAAAAATTCTATAAATCAGTGCAAAAGAATTTTACCTAATTGAGACTATCAAATATTTAGTCACTAATGATATAAAGACAATCTAAGAGATATTTCTAATTTAGAATATCATAACTGGAATTTTTGAAATTAATGTTATATTTTGTATTTCTTACAGGTGAAATGAATCAGAAATACAAAGAACTTAAAAAAAGGGAAGAAAATATGGACAGTAAGTGATAATTTACAAATATAGAAATCTATTCTCACTTTGCTGTTCATATAAAAACTCACAGGAATCTCATTTTATGGAGATATATGACTAATAAATACAAAACTATGGACATTCAAGGCATTTTATATCCTGAAGAATATCTAAGTTTCCAGCAAAATTTAGGGGTGGGTAGAGAATTCCAAGAAAGTGTATACATATATCTATATCTATATATATATATAGATATATGTATTTCTATGTTAAGGATAGATTCTAAAGCTGGTATTTATTTTCATATTCTGTGCAAAGGTAGCCTGTAGCCACTTATTGACTGAGTGCTGAATTTTTTAATATATATTTTATTATATTTACTTTTAATATAATTCAGCTTTTAGCTTTTCAAATAATATTTACCTCATTATTTGAGCCCTTCCCTCTGCTTCTGTTACTTGACTCTTTCATCAGCTGTAGCTTTATTGGCCTTCTGTTAGTTTTTCATTTTTAAAAAAAATCTCCACTGTATGAATACATTTTAAATTTATACTGCACATATAGAATTTTTAAACAATTGCAGGTATTTATTATTGGCTTCTTTCTGAATTACTGTTTTGCTAAATCTGAAGCTTTTTAGTCCTAACCCTAATTATTACTTCAAGGAGAACTAGAAAATTATAATTGTCAACTTTAGTTTTGCAGTAAAATCAAGATTTCTATATATCCCCAGAAAGTATCGAAAATTATCTGAAAATTATTTCATTGTTTTCTCTTTTTAAAATAGTACTTTTGATTAAAGACATAGGTGTAAGATCGCGGAATGATATGACAGCTCCATAGTGTTGGAATCACTAAATGCTAACCTGTTGTTAAGTGTTGAAGCAGGACATTAAAGAACATTTAGTTTGAAATTTCTGATTATGGTCCACTACCTCCATATTCAATAGAAAATGTTTTCCTGAAGGTTATTTCAATTAAAAAAATTATTAAAAGTAGAAATGGTGTAATGGAAATGCATTATAGAAGGCAATAAATTCATTTTTATTTCATATTAACAGTGAAACTTTTAGTTAAAAATGTTCAGTCTTTGGATGTTCCATAGCAGTACTTGAAGAATATAAATAACCAATATCAGGTGCTTGTTCTATATTAGACAAAATAATCATTTCTTAGGATACATGTTTATTACTCAAATAATTATTAAATTTACTTTGAGATTAACACAGCATTAAAAGTAAAATATGCATTTTTGATCTCCATTTTCATTAGCTATTTCTTAGGCCTGTATTTTTAACTTTCAGTTTACCCCTATCAAAGTCATAATAGGCTTTAAAAGTTTGAAAGTATGTAAAAGTATCATTATTGAATAGTCACCCTTGGGTTAAAAAAATTAAACAGTGGTAGTTTAAAATTTATATTTGCTTTGAATTTCTAAAAATTATAAAAAAGTAGAGTCAGCTATATCAGCAGTGGCCTCTTGTGTGATGTTTTTCAATTGGCAGCTTTCATAGACTCTTTTGAGGAAACTAAGAATCAGGAGCTGGAACGGAAGGCACAGTTAGAAGCCAGCATTGTTGCACTTTTGGAGCATTGTAGTAGGGTAAGTACCATATTCCTATCTTGGGGTCCTCATTATTTTTACTGTGATTAACTTTCCAAATATAAATAATCAAGAAGTAGAAGGGTCATTATTATGTCTGCCCACTTAAACTCTTTTCTTTACATTCCCATTTTTGCCATTTTATTCCTTTACACTTAATTTTTGTCTCTTAAGCAAAATCTGAGCTATTAGGGCAATGGGGAAAATAATGACATATGTACAATATCAGTATTCAGCACCAAGGCACTTATTATACTGATCATTGTTACTTTATTTGAATTTACAGGTTATTCACTCAGAAAATACAAAATCTAGACATATTGGAAAATATTTAAAATATTTTTACATTGTAATTTTTCTTCTACATCTACCTGATGAATATCTTGACTTATCAAAAATGTGTATTGAGCACCTACTATGTGTGTGGTACTATAGTAGTAAAAATATATGATGCTTTTAAAAATATTTTTAGCGTTTTACAACTACAAGGGGACCAAGAGATGGAAGAAGGAGAGAACAGGGAAAAGTAAAAATAATTAGCAATTGTAATGTATATGTAATGCATGTGTACCAAGTGTAATGTTTATATACCATAATGAATTTAGTAATCATTATGTACTAGTAAATATTTTATTATGTAATAGTAGCTGTTTTAAAAGTTAAAGTGAGAATAGTCATGCTAATGCCTACCTCCTGGATTGTTGCAGTGGTATAAAGTGATAGTACACCTAAGATGTTGGGCTCAGGAGAGATTCAGTGTATTTTTAACTGAATGGTGATTGGGATAAAGATGTAGCGAGAAAGAAAAGATCTCGTGAGAGGCTCTAACTTGAGATGCTATCAGACTGGTAGATTTTTTTGGACTCACATATTGCAGCACTTTCAGGGTGGTATAGTAGGAACTGAATACAATACAAACACTGAGCTACATCCCACAGCCATTTTTTAGCTTTTAATTTGAGACATTGTCTTGCTAAGTCACTACATTGATAAAATGCACAGACTGAGTTTGAACTTGTGATCTTGTTGCCTCAGCTTCCCACAGTGCTGGAATTATAGGCCTGTGCCACCACGTCTTCCAATGTCAGCACTTTTATATACTGGGTTATTTTTTGGGGGGGGTTATTGTCATCTTCGTTTCTTCCTTCCTCTTCCTCCTCCTCTTCCTTTTCTCCTGCTTGTCCTCTTCCTCCTCTGTGTGTGTGTGTGTGTGTGTGTGTGTGTGTGTGTGTGTGTGTATAGGATTGAACCCAAGGCCTTCCATGTGCTAGGAAAGTGTTTTACCATTGAGCCACATCCTCCAGGCACCTTGTACACATTTATTTAGCCTTTGTGACAACTATAGAAGATGAAGATTAGCTCATTTTACTGATGGATAAATGGAGACTTTAACACTGATCTGCATGGCTCCAAACCCAGTCCCTCTTCCTAGAGGAGAGCTTTGGCTCAGGTTGACATCAGAGTGGGAGTCACCTTCATAGAGAACCTGTGCCATCTCCTGTGAAACCCAGCTTCTACCTGATCTACAGTCCCAAGGGCACTAAGATCTTCCCTTCTGAGGTGACTCTATGCCTGGCCTTATTCTGCGCCCTCATCCTTCTCCTTCTCAGCCATAGAAACTCAAGCACCATCCACTGAAGGGGCTGGCTTAATCCTGAACCTAACTCTGGAGCCTAAATCCTCAAAGGTTAAAGCTCAACTCAGAATAAGTGTTTTAACTTCCCAAAACACAGTGATTCTTATCAGAGAGGTTTGGCCTTTGATCTGCCACCCCAGAGCAGTAAATGTTTTTTACTGTTTCTTTTCTGATAACCTGTTTTACTCAGAACCCAGTCAGTTTCTTTTAAAAAGTCAATACAGATGATGCTGTTGAAATATATAAAACATTTAAGAATAGTTTCTTTTTAATTTTCATTTTATCAATACCATATGTACAGAATGAGCATATTCCTTGTGGGAGTGGGTACACATACATGACATATCTTAGTTTGTTTTCTGTCTTCTCTCTCCCTCTGCCACTTGGTCCCCTTCCTATTTACAAAACACCTACCTCCCGTCTTCTATTATCTACCTTTTATGCTGCTCTTTGTTTTGCATTTCTCACGTAAGAGAAACTTTGCAATATTCAAACTTGTATGTCTCATTTGTTTCACTAAACATTTAGTCTCGAGGCATATCCATTTTCCTGCAAATGAATCAAATTTATCCATCTGTATAGCACATTGTACTTCATTGTGTATAAATACCACGTTTTCTTTAAACATTCATCTGTTGATGAACATACAGGCTGCTTCCAAGATCTTGCTATTATGAATTATGCTGCTATAAATATGGGTATACATATATCACCATCATATGATGTCTTTAACTCTTTCAAGAAGATACCTAGAAAGGTGATAGCTGGGTCGAGTGGAATTTCTAGCTTTACTGTTTGTGAGGAATCTCTATATTTATTTCCACAATATTTGTTCTACTTTGCATTCCTACCATCGATGTAGAAAGATTATTTTTTTCTCCATAGCTTTCATAGCTTCTCTGGCATTTGTCATTATTTGATTTCTTCATGGTACCCATTTTCTGGAGTAAGATGTAATGTCAGTGTTGCCTCAGCTTCCCACAGTGCTGGAATTATAGGCCTGTGCCACCATGCCTTCCAATGTCAGCATTTCTATCTACTGGGTTATTTGGGGGGGGGGGGGTACTTTACTTACTGACCAGAGATGTCATTGAACATTATTTCAGTGTTGGCCTTTTGGGAGTGTCTATTCATTTGAGTTGTTCATTTTATGAATGGGTTTTTCATTTTTCAGGATCTTTTTTTTTATTTTTAGTTTATAGTTTTTAGTATATTTTTAGTATATTAGCCTTCTGTAGGAGTAACTGGCGAAAATGTTGTTCCATTCTGTAGGAATTCTTCACTCTGTTGATCATTTCCTTTGCTGTGCAGAGCCTTTTAGTTTATTTAGTTTATTATCGATGTCATTTCTTGTGCAAATTTGGATTCTGTTCGGAAAGTCCTTACTTATGTCTGTGTCTTCAAGAATTTTACTCATTGTATCTTGCAGCAGATTATTTCTGTTTAAACATTTAGATCTTTGATCCATTTTGATTTTAGTTCAGTACATAGTAAAATAATGGGTATGGATTCAGTCTCTGCATGTAGATAGCCCAGCACCATTTAGTAAAGGTGTCCTTTTCTTGAAGATCTAATAGTTGGAGGTGCTTAGGGTTGTTTCTGCATTCTCTGCTCTGGCCCCTTGATCCACCTATAGTATCTACTTTTGTGCCAGTACCGTGCTGTTTTTGTCACTGTGGCTTTTGTAATATAATTATAAATCTTGGATTGTGGTGACTTCCACTTTGCTCATGTTACCCAGGATTACTTTTGCTATTCTGGAGCTCTTAGGTTCCATGTGAATTTTGTGTTGTTTTCTCTAGTTCTGTGATAATTGCTGTTGGTATTTTGATTGGACTTGTGTTAAAGCTGTATATCAGTTTTGAAAATATCTCATTTTGAACATAGTGGTTCTGCCTAGTTAGGAACAGGAAATACCTTTCCATTTCTGGTGTTCTCTGGGATTCAAAGTATAGTACTGTAGTTTTCATTTTCTAGTTCTTTTACTTCCTGGGTTACCTTTCCTAAGCATTTAATTTTTTTGATACTGTTGTATTGTTTTCTGATTTCTTTCTGAGTGAAATCATTATGGAGATAGAGGAATGTTATTGATTTCTGTGCATTGGTTTTGTATCCTCCTACATTATTGAATCTTTTCAGGGAAGTTTTTGAGTCTTCATGCAGAGGATCATGTTGTTTGCAAATAATGATTTGACTTCTTTCTTTCCTATACATACCTCTTTTTGTGGGGAACCACTCAGACTGCCTCAGAAATCAGGGACATCTAAGGACACCTGAGGATGTGACCCCACTTGTGCAGCACAAGCACACGGTAGGATACAGTTATGTGACCATGATATAGCACAGATAAACATGCATGCACTGCTTACAGCACTATGTGAGAATGTAAATATGAGATAACAACTTGTATGGGAATTATACAGTAAAACAAAGATGGCTCTTATGCTCTTGAATTCTGCTCTGCTCCAGGCTGCCTGCTTGCTGTTGTTGCTCAGCTGTCTATGTATACATGTAGAGGCCCTTTTTCATGCATCACAACCAATCACCCTGTCTACAACTCTTCCTATTGGCTGGAATGACTGCTGTCCATTGCAGGGTTGTGTCATGACTAGACTCATTAGTATATCTGGTTTCAGCTGGAAGTTCCTCTTTCCCTTTTTTTTTTGTTGCTTTTGTTTTTTGGTACCTGGGATCAAACTCACAACCTCACGTTTGCCAGACAGGCGTGTGTGCCACTGAGCTAGCCCCTAGCTCCACCTCTTTCCCTTTTGTATAAAGACTAAAAGTCGTGCAATCTGTCCCCCTGGAAGAGTTCCTGGAGTGTGTACATCACAGGTCCTAAAACCATTGCAAGTTCAGCTGCCAAAGGGCTAGCCAAGAAAGAGATATGTCCCCCAACATGTGAAACCCCACTCTTGGGATGGGATATCCACGTCCGTACAGCCCTTTAATCTGTTCTGTGATTCCTCACAGGCATGCAGAGCAGTGTACAGTACTGCTGTTTCTCAATCCGGGAATGCCAGCTCTCAGTTCCCTTCCTCAACCATGACCAAAACCCAATAAGTTGCTTCCACGTCCCCTGTTCTTGCCGTAGGTACCAGTGTCACCCACACTGATGATTAGGGTAAATGGCAGGGTAGGTCAGTGACTCAGAGGGCTTGCACCAATGCAGCAGCCCTCTTTGAGTCTTGAAAAGCAGCTTCCGCTGTGTCTGTCCAGCAAACAGCTTCCACTGCATCTGTCCAGCCCCATGTTGTGCCCCTTTTGGTCATTTGGTATAAAGGGCACAACAGGGCAGCGCGCAAAGCTTCTTTAGGCTGTGCACAGCGGTTTTCAAATCTGCAAAGCCTTCAGAGGTTAACACAATATCATCAATACAAAACAGTGACATACAGTGTGGCTTGATCCAGGTGGCCAAGTCCTGGGCCACTAGGCAGTGACACAAACTGGGCTATGCAGATAGCATGGTGGCAGTATTTGCAGGGTCCATTGCCTGCCCTCCTGGTGAAGGCAAATTGGTCCTGACTGCCAGCATCAGGTGAGTTTCACAGTTTTTGCACTACCTGCCTGGCTTCTGCCGGGCCATGCTGATGGGTTCTGTACAGAGAATATTGCCCCTGCTTTTTCCAATTTCAGTGCAGTCTGTCCCATTGCTTTATGACTTCCAGGTAGCCATTAGTGTTTCATGCACACAGCACATATGGCCTGTTGGCAGAGTCAGCAGTGCATGGTGTGGATGGTCTCAGACTAGTCTTTAACCATATGAATTCACAACTGGAAAGCACCCTGCAATGGTGCTGAGTCAAGCACCAGTCAGCATGTCCATCCCCAGTATATTTTCTGCAACTAGGGAAACAAACATCATAGAAGCGTGGGAGCAAGTACCTAGTAAACAAAGTCACCTGGGCCTCCTGGACTATGATATAATGACCTCTGTACCCTTCTGTGCATGTGGTAGGTTCTGCAAAATGTCTGGGTTGTCATGTATTAGCATTGAGTCAGCTCTGTATCCACCAGCACTCATACATGCTGCACGTTCTTTGGGACCTGTAAATAGTCAACTCCACATGTGACCCCAAGACCCGGGTACCATGGTCTGCCTCCTAATCTGGGTGAAAGGAGGCCAGTGTCACTTCTTGCTTCACTAGGGCTGTTTTGGCCTTCTGGCCCTGGCTCATTAGTCAGTATTGCTGCTTGGGGCATAAAGGCCATGAAAGGCTGTCCATCTGACTTATCTGTGACTAGGCAGGCAGCCAGCAGGTTTGTCCAGATCTGGCGCCGACCAACCTTAACTGGCCGCACAGCTTGTCCTTGGTGGGGGATGACCCTGCTCACCAAGGTCCCCCCTTCTTTTTCTCCTTTGCCAGTACAGTTTTTGCAGACCTCATCTTACTGTGGCATTTTACTTCCAATCTCCTAGCCTGTCCAAGATATCCATAGCATCCTGCATCTAGTGATCTGTAAAGGGACTGGGAGGGATGCCACTGGCCCACTCGCCAGGATTATGTCCTTCATGTGAGCCATCAGCAGTTCCTCATCAGGGTTACAGTACTGCAGTATAAACATTTACTGCATGCCCATTTCATATAACACAGTTATCAAGTTCTAGATAGTGACTTGCTCCAGCAGGTCACCTGGATTTTTGCAAACCAGGCGAGCCACTGGTATCAACCAGTTTATCCCGGTCTGATTACCTGCTTCTGGGGCCATCCTCTGTACATCCTGCAGAACCCATCTCATAGAGGGGGTGCTTGCTATGCTGACTCTTTGAGACATTTCTGTGGGCTTCACTGTGTTATCAGTCTCATCTTCCCACAACCATAGCAGCCACACAGACACTGTTTCACCCACCTTCTGTTTTAATTATTTTGCCACCTCTCACAGCTCCATGGTTAAGGTCCTGTATGTTGTGTGCAGGGGTAGAGGTAGGTGGTCCTCCTCCTTAGGCCAGGAGATCCTCTACCTCTGCTTTGTGATGAATAGCTGGCCTAGCATGCAAAACCAGGGGTTTTTCCCTAAGGTTTTCTCAGACATGAGGACTTATGCTTCTGGAGACCCTTTCTTTCTCTCTCCTTTCCTTCCTTCCTTCCTTCCTTCCTTCCTTCCTTCCTTCCTTCCTTCCTTCCTTCCTTGCTTCGTTCCTTCTTTCTTTTCCAAATCCATTTTATTTCAAGGAGAAAAAAAAACCTACAAATTTCAAAACATGTCAATCAGGGGGCAACAATGGCACATATGTTGCACATTGTCATCCCCAAATCACTCACCAAGAGCACAAGACATCTGCATTCAGTTACCCAAACAATACCAATGCAAATCTTTCTCTTCAGCAAACTCAGAGAAATCAGTAGGATAACTATCTTAACTATTTTTATATACATACATATGTTGTTTCTTTCACTTCTCACACTAATGAGACAATACAATGTTTGTACATGTGTGTCTTATTTATTTCACTAATGAGTATGGTCTCAAGTGCATCCACTTCTGGAGACATTTCTGGAGGAGGCAGTGCTTCCCATGCCTAGAAACATGAACTCTGCAGCAACCAGCCATTACTCAAGGTCCTCTTCTATCTGCTGCAGCTGGTCTACTTGCCAGACAAGGCCATCTCCCTTTTTTTTTTTTTTTAAGGTACTGGGGATTGAACTCAGGACCTCACATTTGCCAAGCAGGTGCTTGTGCCACTGAGCTAAACCCCTGGTCCTCCCCATCTTCATTTATGCAGCAAAAGAGAATGAAAAAGAGCCAAGCCATCCACCCCAATGTTTCATGGTGAGGGTGAGAAATTTTTCTGTCTATCACTTTCAAGGCTTGCAAGACATCCCAGGGCTCCAAACAGACTGTTTTTCCATTCACAGTGCCAGGAAGGTGGCTACAGGAAAGGCCAGGGTTGCTTATCAGCTGTTCCCGGGGCTCTCCCTTGCATTTGGGCACTGTTTCCACAGCTGTTGTGGGACTGCTCACTTCAGTGTCCTGCTAACGATGTCAGTTGTTGGCCTGCTTAGGGTCCCAAGGGAGATTTTTGAGGTGCGATCCCAGGGTTAAAGAATTCACCTGTGCGAGACATCAGCAACAACAGCAGGCAGTATAAAGCAGAGCAGGGAGCCAGAGAGCCACCTATGTCTTTATTGTATAATTCTTACACAGGTTGTTATCTCATGTTTACATTCTTATATGGTGCCGTAACCAGCACATATATATTTACCTGTGCCAAAGTCATGGTTACATAACTATCCCACAGTGCACCTGTGCTAGACAAGCAGGATCCTGTTCTCAGGTCTGCTTAGACACCTCTGAGCTTTGATGCAGTCTTGAGTGGTTCCCCACAATGCCACATGGCTATACACTGAGAAATGAATTAACGGTTTTTCATAGATCCATATAATGGAATACTGCTGAGGAGAAAGAGGAAGCAGTGATTGATTTATGCAGTATTATGGATGAACCTCAAAAATGTTATGCTGAATGGAAGAATCCAAGCTCAGAATACCATATACAGTGATTCCATTTATTTGAACTTATATATAGCAGCTGAAACAGAGAAATGAGGTTGTTTTGGGGCTGGTGAGCAAGGATTGATCACAGCATAGGGACCCTCTTGGGACCCACTGATTCCCCCATAGTCACCACAGGCTGTTACACAGGTGTGTGCATTTGTTAAAACACAAACTACACTTTAAATGCAACTGTTTTATTATAGCGAATGCTAATTTGGAAAATAAAAAAAAAAAAAAGATTGTAACTGTTGTGTACCAGAGCAGCTCTCAAGGTTCCCAGGGGGAAGGATGGTGAGAGGATGGAAAAATAAAGAAAAGAGACAACAGCTGAGGTCAGGTGGAGCTGATGGGAGGAAAGGAGCTGCTCAACCACTGAAGCACGTTTGTTTATACACTCAGAAGGATGATGCCAATTTCAGCCCCTTGGCCTAGCAACTTGTTTGCCTGGCTGGTCTGGGCACCTTGCCTTTTTGGAGCTGGAATAGCTCGTTTACGTGGTTCACTTTGGGCTCTCCGGGTTCTCAGGGCTGGCCTTGCTTTAGCCCCACACGTGTGATCAGTCTCCAGATTCAGCTGCTTATTACCTATAACCAGTTCCCAAAATAATGAAGTGTAGTTTTTTTCTACAGCAAATGAGGAAAAAATAGGAATTTAGTCTTACTTATCAAAAAAACCTGACTTTGAGTCTTACTGTTATTCTATGAAACATTAAAATTTAATCACATATTCACAAACTAATAGCTAATCAAAATGTGTGACCCTAACTAACAGTGTTTCCCAATGGTTTTATGGAGCATTAAATCAGTGGAATTTTTTCCTATTTTTCTTTCCCCAAAATACAGAATATAAATCGTATGAAACAGATATCTTCTATTACCAATCAAGAACTAAAGATAATGCAGGAGGACCTCAATTTTAAATCTACTGAAATGCAGAAATCACAAAATACAGCTAGGAATTTGACTTCAGGTGAGAAATGGTCTAAACTTTCATACTTGTTTTTTTTCTATAGCAAATTAGAACTTTAAAAATGTATCATTGTTATTCTCTGGACCTTTCCTGAATACCTCACTGAAGAATGATGTAATTTATGATTGCCTGTTACCCCAATCATTTGTAGTCTCTATTTTTGTGTAACATCTCCCATCAACTTACTAGTATTACATTGATTTATTTTCTTTTATTTAATGTTTATTGAATATAGACTTTCCTGACTTGCAGCAGTTTGACTTGTGAATTTTTTTTTTTAACTTTACAATGCTGTTTTTAAGCTCTACTTCAAATTTTGGGTTTTGATCTTATTTGAGGCCAGTGATAATGTAGTTCCATACTCTCTCATGATGCTGGACAGCAGCAGTGTGCTTCCAGTCATAAAAGCAAACCTTTAATAGCCTGTAGTGTACTCTGTTGCTAAGCTGTAAGGCTCAGTAGGTTAAGTGTATTTAATAAACTTTTGACTTTAAATAATTTTCAACTTACAATGGATTCATTGGGAAGTAACCCTGCATTCATGCCTGTACCCTATCCTGGGAATTGCCAAAGATAAAGTAGGAAGGATAAATTTTAATCAGTAATATAGTAATACAGTAGAAAAGAGGGTTTAGTGTGAACTGAATTCAACTTTAGTTTGTACAGAGGTGACTAGGCAATTTAGAAGGAAAGGACTCTGAAGATAACAATAAACAATGTATTAATTATCATTACTCTCCTATTGTTTTGAAATTCTGGTTTGTTTGTTTTTTTAAGTTGAAGAAAAAAAAAGGAGAATGAGGCAGCCAGGGTTTAGCAGAGTAAGCATAATGAAAAATTACCTCGGGCTTGTCAGTGTACAGTAAATGCTGATTAGGCTAGTTGCTGTCTGCTTCCAGTTACCAGAGTTAGGACTTTGTTTTCCCATAGAAACAGAGAGAGAGCCCCTTGTCTCCTGATGATTACTTCACAAAGGACTGGCTCTCAGATCCTTGAGAAACTGACACTCCTGGTTGTGAAGGGTGTATGTGTGTGTCAAGAAGGGACAGAGTTATAAGCGCTTTTCTGTGTATGTATATATGTATGTATATATGTATGTATGTGCTGGGGGGTGTTGGGGATTTAACCCAAGGCCTTTTTACTGAGCTATATCACTACTCTCTCACCCTTCTTAAAAAATATTTTGAGGTCTCTCCAAGTCACTTAAATTGCACAGGGTGGGCTTAAAACTGTGACCCTCCAGGCACAGCCTCCCATAGTGCTGCACAACTATGCCAGGTTTGTAAACGCTTTCTAGTGAATACTCTAGGAAGGATAGTCGGGGCCTGTTGTCTCTGGTTGATCAGAACACACAGTGAATTCTTTTGGCTGCTTTGGGTCATCGCAGGCAAACTGTAAGGGCAGGTGGAGTGGTCCTACAGAAGCACTTGTTAGAGTTATGCTAAAGTAAGATGTTATGATTATGTTAGGTTTTTTTTTTTTTAACATATTCACAAGGTAGTCATAATTCAGATATCTCACTGCCAGAAACTCTGATTTGCATTTTATCATTCCCGCAGGCTTGAACCACCAGGAGGGTGTATGCATGGCTGTCCTGTTGGGTGGTTTGTAAAATTTCTCAGGGGGCTTTGATTTACAGTAATGCAAAGAAATGAGTGATTTAGTAGTTCCTTAAGGAATTTATTACAGTTTTTTTAAGGAAAACATTAAAATAGCATTAAAAATTATAATACAGCAATTCATGGTAAAGCAGTTGTAAACACATATACACCAACAATGGGTTACCTGTAAAATTTCCATGTTAAAATTTACAGAATTAATTATTGATAAACTATTTATGAGTATAAATTTCTTTTAATTTAATGAAATGAACTTGCTGATTATTCTAATAATCTTTAATTGGTATGAATAGTATTAACATTTATATTTGGGCAGTACTTATTCAAATTCAAGCAACTACCTAGATTTGGTCCATTTATAGGCTTTTAATAAATTTATTAATAGAAAGACTGATCAAAGTGTACTATTTGTACTATTAGATCTATTTGTACTATCAGTGATGTGAGCTATCTGATGGGATAGTCATGTGTGTAGCAGTGTGGTTCAAGCTGATGGGAACGTGATAAATATTTGCATATAGATAGAGAGTGGAGGGTGAACACATGCATCTGTGTCAAGAATCTGGAGTTTTTATGGACCACAGTTAAGGCTTGTTTGAGAAGTGGCTTCAAAGAAACCTAACTACTACTATAGTTTGGTCAAGAAGGGAATTTCTGTGAGTGTATAAAGGTTTAAAAAAATTCAGTCTGTTTCCTGAAGGAACTTTCAAACCTGATGGAATGACAAATTATGATAATACAATGAAATAATTCTATCAAAGAGGCAAACATAAGGAGCAATGGAGCTATGTAGGGCACAGAGGCAGCCTAATCTTAGATAATTGGGGGAAGCACTAGAGAAGGTGGGTTCAGTTTTAAGTAACAGTTCCAGCCATGCTCGCTTGGTGTGCAGCTAGAACGGAACTGCTTAAAGGGCAATAAAATAGAAACTACATTTATAATTAAAATTGCCTCATAACTGTAACTTAAAAAGTAAAAAGAGATAAGTAGATTTTCATAATCTGTTTATTCAACCTAGCATATCCAAGAAAGTATCATTTCACCTATAATCTCTTTTAAAATGATCAATGAGATGTTTTATGCTTACAGTATTTTGTATTTTATGGAAAAACATAAAACAAAATTTCATAATAGGAAAATAACAATGGTTAGTACGTTGCATGTTGTTAAAGTAGTTACTCTGGGTACAAGATATGGGTATAAAAAATTCTCCAAATGATATTACAAACCTTTCTTTTCAGTGAACTAAGAGAAACTAGTACTATATAACTGTTTTGTATTTTTTTTCCTTTTCTCTTCTCTTCTTCCCCTTTCTTCCATCCTAGTTCCATTTTACTTTTCAACAATGTCTTTCCATTTCACAGTATTTATTGTATATTTTGGACCTTACTTTTTTCCTTTCTCATGCCAGGGAGACAATACAATGTTTGCTTGTGTGGGTCTGATTTATTTCATTTGTGAGTGTGGACTCAAATTGTACACATTTACCTATAAAAGTCTCAAGTTTATCCCTCTTTGTAGCTGAGTAGTACTCCGTTGTATAAAAAGATCACTTTTTTTTTATCCATTCTTCGATTGATGGGCATTTGGATTATTTCCAAGAGTTAGCTGTTACAAATTATGCTGCTCTAAACTTGGGTGCACATGTATTGCTGTGGTATGATGTTTTTAATTTTTCTGGGAAGATACTCAGAAGGGGAATAACTGGGTCAAATGGGAGCTCTGCTAATTTCCATGTGGTTGCACCATTCTGCATTCACACCAACTAATTGGGTCTTTGAATTTGAGGGATGGGGTAGTCTGATTATTTTCAATTCTTTATACATTCTAGATGGAAGTCCTTTGTCTGTGGATAGTTGGCTAAATTTTTCCCACTCTGTTTTTTCACTCTTTTGGTGATTTCTTTTGTTGTACAAAAAGATTTTTTTTTTCTTTTTGGGACCAGGGATTGAACTCGCGACCTTGCACTTGCCAGGCAGGTGCTTATGCCACTGAGCTAAATCCCCAGCCCACAAAAAGCTTTTTAATAAGATGAGATCCCGCTTGTTGATTCTTCATATTATTTCCTCTGCAGTCTAGGTTTCGTTCATGAAGTCTCTGCCTACACCTATGTCTTTAAGATTTCTACCTATTTTCTCTTCCAGTAAATTTAGTGTTTCTGTCTTACTATTTAGATCTTTGATCCATTTTGATTTTAGTCTAGTGTGATGATAGATGTGGATCTAGTTTTCATCTTCAGTGTGTGGAAAGCTAGTTTTTCTAGCACCGTTTATTAAAGAGACTATCTTTCTTACAGTGAGCATATTTGACTCCTTTGTCAAAGATAAGGTGGCTTAGTGTGTTTGGAGTTGTGTCTGCATCTAATCTGTTCCCAGATCCTCAAGTCTTTTTTATTTTTATTTTTATTTTTTCTAATACCATGTTGATTTAATCACAGTAGCTTTGTGCTTTGTAGTATAAATTCAGTTCAGGGATTGCGTTGCCTCCTGCCTTGTCTTTATTGTCTGGAATCGCCTTTGCTATTTTAGGTTTCCTGCTTCCAGATGAATTTTAGGAATGTTTTCTTTAGTGAGGTGTACTAATGGTATTTTGATTGAGATTGCCTTAAAGCTGTGTAACAGTTTTGGGAGTGGGGCCATTTTCACTATGTTGGTTCTTCCTACTCATGAGCAAGGGATATCTTTCCATTTTGTGACATCCTCTTCCATCTCCTTTTTGAGTACTGTGATTTTCAGTGTATAGATCTTTTACTTTCTTCACTAGAGTGATTCCTAAGTATTTCAGTTTTTTGAATGCTATTGTAAAGGGTGTGGTTTCCCTAATTTCTCTGTTTGTTGTTTGTGTATAGGAATGCTATTGATTTTTGAGTGCTGACTTTGTATCCAGCTATACTACTGAATTTAGTTTTTAAATCTACAGATCTTAGCAAGCATGAGGTTGTGAGTTCAATCCCCAGTACAAAAAAAAAAAAAAAAAATCTACAAGTCTTTTGATGGAGTTTTTGGGATCATCCATGGTAGATTATCATGTCATCTGCACATAATAATAATTTAACTTCTTCTTTTCCTAGTCTTATTGCTTTTATTTCTTTCTCTTGTCTCAAGTGCTCTACCTAATGTTTCCAGAACTATATTAAACAGGAATGGTGAAGTGGACATCCTTGTCCAAAATGTACAATAGATATTGTGAATTGGAAAGAAACTGTTCAAAAGAAAAGAGAAACTGTGATGGGAGAAAGGGGAAAGATATGAACAGAAAAAGAAAAAATTATGTGTATACAGAAGATTGTTAAGATAGTTAACAAGTAGTTTCTTTTAGTTCAATGAAAATTTTGCTAATATTGTTGGGACAGTATTTCATTGATTGTATCTTGTGTGAAGATAACAATGGGCAAAGCATTGATTATTATTAGTCTGCTATTAGCCTGTTTTGGAACTGTATTTTACTGACATTTTTTCTCTATTAAAAAAACCCCAGACATTTCCTAAAGGCAAATATTGACACAGTAAACAAAGTAAGTGTGTCCCTTCCATGCTTTTATACTTTGTGTTTACATTTCCTTTGAAAAACTAGTCATTATATTTTTGTAAGAGATGTCAAATTGAAAAAGAATGAGAACTTCATGGAGATGAAAATTGAGTTTATTTCTATGATAAAGATTGTGCTACATTTTTGTCTTACTAAAAGTTGAATTGCGTGATTGCTATAATTATGTTTTTGTTCATTTGAATCGAGCGTATAAATTACTTTCCTTTCCTTACATCATCTCCCACTTTAACAAAGTTTTTGCATCTGAAAATATTCCTAAAAGGCTTACAACATTTTTGTTTACCTTTCAGGAGAAATATATTTTCTGTTTCCTTTCTGTGAGTTGCCAAGGAGCAATATTGCTTCTTGGGTGGAAGGTGAAAAAAAACTTGTTGAGATAATGTAGCCTTCCAAAGAGTCACTGTACTTACAGAGATACACTGTCATCTATGCTATAAAAATTTCAGGGAAGTGAAGCAATTAGGTAAAAAACCTACAAAAGGATTCTTAGGGAATTAATGAGAAAAAAAGATTGGAGAAACACTGGTGCACTGTATGGTAAAGAGGCAAAGAATTGTTTAGCAATAGTTTTTGTTTGTACTTTTTGAAAGGAAACTTCATGGAGTAAACAAATGTGCTGATGGCACAGTATTTCAGAAACATTTCCCTGGGTCAAACTGGTTCCTTCTGAAATTTTGCTACTATGTACACATTGCTTGGTAAACTTTGCAACTTCATAGCATATCAGGAGGAACTAGACTGCATCCTCTTCCTGTCTCTTCTCTTGGAGAAGCTTTTAGCTTTTCAAGGGGATCTGTTGTTAGAGACAGATAAACCTTACCCTATATCAAGCCACCATTTTCTCCTTTTTCCTAGAAAAATCATTTTGAATAGTTCTTAAGTGTATTTTCTTAGTATATACTGAAATTAAATATACATTTAGTTCTATAACTGTTTATTTCGGGCAATCAAAATATCTGTAATAAGCACATTTTCTATTTAGAGCATTAAAACATCATAAACCATAGTGACTTATTCAGCACTGTAGTATTGTAACTGTTTCCAATCCTAGTAGAGATATGACTTCAACAAAAGAAAACTCTTTGCAGCACTTAAATCCTGATATAAATGGTTTCTGTGTAATCAAAATGTGATGAAAGTCAAATATAGTAAAAGACACATTGCCACTAATCCCCTCAAAATATTTCCCCTTGTTTTGAAATACTTATCCTATCAGTCTTAGCAGTGTATCTTTTATTATGATAAGTTACGTATATTTGTATATAAACTGTCAGTATGGTTGTTTTTTAAAATGCTTAAGGGATAGAGGAAACACTCAGTCTTTATACAACTTTAAAAGATTTGGTTATACAGACACCAGTTTTTAAATCAGTGACTTGTTAACATTGTTATTCATGTTTCATTTCCATTTAATATGAGTATTGGATGTTAATAATATTCACCATGCCGAGTTGGTCCCAGGTACTGTGCTTTCTCACCTTTGCACTTTATACACTTTGACTGTTGTCTCTGCATCATTTTTTTCTTTCTTTGTTTGACTACTAACTCTTAAATCCCTGTCTTTAGAGCTTTCCCTTATCCCTTCCACGTGCTCTTGTGATACCTGTTCTGCTCTTCCCGTAGTGATCCAGTTTATTGTGAATGGTTACTGCCTGCTTCTGCCTCTGAGATACAGCTCCTTGAGCGAAAAGAGTGTTTGTGCTGACCTCCGTCATGTCCTCACCATCTGGCACACACTTTTGAGTGAAGAAGGAGAAATTCATGCACATGTGTATATTCAGTCCTCATTGTTCATTAGTTCTATTTGTGAACTTTCCTGTTCACTGAAATCAATACTTGCAGCATTAGGTGTGTGCAAAGTGGGAAAAATTTGAACATCCTGACACACACAATTCCCAGAAGAGGTTGAAAAAGGCAAATTTATTTCTTATTTCAGTTTTTATTTAAAATGACCCTAAAGTGAATTGCTGACAGATGTCTAGGGTTCCTAAGGTCGTAAAGCTATTACATGCTCTATGGAGAAAATGTGCACCAGATTACTTCATTCCACGTACAAGTCCTGGTGTTAATGGCCATGTTAAATACTAACAGATCAACAACACTATATAGTAAAAAATGTTTCTAAACAGAAACATACATAAGACAGGATTGTGTTTTGAACAGTGGACAAAATTGTTGTGACCAAAGGCAGTATTCCCCAGCCATAGTTGGGGTTTGCTGACTCATTATTTATGGTGACTTTATAGAGCCTAAGTATTGCAGATAGGCTTGAATGTACAGTGTATGAAATTATAATATTGTTCTCAAATATGTATTTGTATAATGTCTTATCATATACTGATTTTTTACACAACTGTGTGTGTCCTGACCCTTTTAAAAGCAATGACTCTTTATCTCATAAGTTATGTTGTCAAGTATAACAAAAAGCTCAAGTATGTTTTTATGTTTAATATGAGCATGGAGTCAGGTGTGGCTAATATGTATCAGGTTAGATTGGTTAATAAGGAGATAAACTTTCTTTTTCTAATTTATCTTTATGTTTCATTGGTCGCAGTTTACATTTCTTTTACAGATACTTTTGTAAAACATGATTTTTAATTGTATGTTCTTATGTGAAAGAAGTAAAATTTTGGCCTTAAATTCCTATTGTTCAGACAGTCAACGTCTACAGTTAGATCTACAGAAAATGGAGCTCCTGGAAAGTAAGATGATAGAGGAACAACATTCTCTAAAAAACAAAATTAAGCAAATGACAAAAGATCTGGAGACATATAATGATTTACCAGCTTTAAAATTTTCAGGTGAAGAAAAGAGAAAGGTAAATGCCAACAGAGTCCTAGTAATTTTTTTTCTTTTTTTTTTATAGCAGGGATTGAACTCATAGTCTAGTGCTTGCCAGGCAGGTGCTTATGCCACTGACTGAGCTAAATCCCTGGCCCTTCAAGTTGTTTTTTTATTGATTATTTTTATGTGTAATTCATAATACTATTTTTGGCTGATTATTTGATACATAATTAAATTTTTTATATATATAATTGGAATTTACAGTGACTTGAAATACTAAACAAAAAGCAAAAATTGAAAAATGGGATATAAGCTACTACTTAATGCACAGCATCTTAAAGATGAACTCTGTTAAATGTAGATTTGATATATTTCTCTACTGAAAGCTTGTGTCTTTATTGCCATTTGCATTAATTTAAAGTAAACTTCGTGGTATGGGGACAGACATGCAAGTGTCATTATTAAACAGTTAATATCCACATAGCTTTTAATGTACTTCAAAGAATATTTTTACAAAGTCTTAGAATTATGTTGTGGTAGAGTTTTATCAGAATACAATCAGTAAAATTATTTAACACAAATATGATTTGTATTGGCTTACCACATACTTGCTATAACTGTTATTTACTTCTATTTGGGTCTCTAGAAATTGCATCAGGAGAGAACAGTATTATCAACCCGTAAGAATGCCTTTAAGAAAATAACAGAGAAGCTAAACAGTGAATTTGAGACACTAAAAACACAATTACAAGAAAATGAGACACATTCTCAGGTAAAAAAATTTTAATTGACTTTGGAATATCTATCTTGTTTTCTTAATCTATATTTTTACCTCTAACAACTATTTATTTATTTATTTCCTGCTCTAAATTCCCTATATATTCTGTCTTTCAAAGCAGTCATTCTGTACCAGTTTTCCTCAGGATGAATGAACTCCTCTTCTTTTCTTGTCTTCAGTGAACCATAAAAGGCCAATTCTGGCACTGTTAGGCACTGTTTTTAGTACAACCACTATGGTATATTGGATAATAGCTTGGAAAGATTTCAGAAGTAAAGCATAAACTTCTAATTTTAGAGGCAGAAATTTTGAAAACCCCTAAAAACTTGTAAATAAAATAAGCCCCAATAACTAATATCCCACCATGTAACACAAAGAATTCTTATTATCATTTCAGTATGAGTTCTTTTAGTATGTGTGTTACATAAACATTTACATTATGTGTACACATACATTGTACATATACATAAATACATAAATTATTTTCATATATTTATAGAAATTATATCATGTTGTACAAGTTATTTGGGAGTTTGTTTTTTGCTTTTAACTATACTTTGTAAGTTCTTTATCTAGAGACATTTTTAAAAGTATGAATCTTAATAGGTATAAATATTATACTATGTAAGGCATAATGTGTTGAAACAATATCCAATTGTTTGTTTTGCTGATTTCAAATGATAAAACTGTTCTGAAGTCACATGTGTTAATGAGCACCTAATTCCAGCAGCGATTGGTTGAGGCAGGAGGATCGTAAGTTTGTGCTCTGGCTGGGCAACTTAGCGAGACCCTCTCTCAAAATAAGAAATAAGAGAGTCAGAGATGTAGCTCAGTGGTAGAGTACCGTGGATTTGATTCCTAGTATCACCAACAAAACAGCGCAGTTCTGAATAATGCTATGAAGACTAGTCCTATCATAGAACTTCTTGGTTCACATCTTCAGTTATTTGCCTAGGATACACAGACAAACTGCAGTCTGCTTCCATATCACTTATCCTGTTGATAATCACCTGAACAGTGTTTGAGATCTTCCAGATTATGAACTTTGAGAGGACAGAGTTTCTGACTCACTTTATCCCCAGTGTTGTGTTATTAGTTTGCATGTAGTAGGTATTCAGTAAATATTTTTTGAATGATTGAATAAAGCATGTGTTATACTAAAAAATCAGTAATTGTGGTCAGAAAAAGGTTAGTTGTTGTCATATCTATATTATCAGTTTACACATATGATTAAAACACTGAACACATTAGAAAGTTTCCTCCTTTTATTTATCTAGTAATACAAGACCCCAGAAATTCACTTGATAACCCACTAAACAGAGACAGTCATTATTAATATTTTGATCTTTAATCCTTGCAGACTTCTTCTTTATATTCATACATTCATATTGATTGTACTGTTGTCACAAAAAATTAAAATCTTTTATACATATAGTCTTTAAACATTAACTATTTTCAGTTTGTTTTCTTTTTTTAATAACATTTTAATGATGACAGCTATATTACTGTATGGATGTACCATCTGAAAAAAGGTATACCTTATAGTCTTGAAAGGAATGTAGTCTCATGAGAGTTTGCCACCAACTGTCAAAAGCTTAGAAATCGCTAATTTCTATATTCAAATTCATGTGTCAGTTATTCTTTCTCTACTTCATAATATGCAAACCTTGATGTTCTCTTAAAAGTAGCAAAATTATCTTTGCTTTGAGTGGGATGACTCCTGGAAAGAAACACTTAGAAAAAGTTTGTAAGATCACTCTTTCAAATGGTTCTTAGACCAAAGAGTATATTTTATGAAATACTAGCTCTCCTCTTCCACTGAATAGATGTTTTAAGGTGGAAGACACTTGACAAATGCTGTTTATTATGAGTCGATCTGTGGCTCCTTTATTTATTTCCATATTAAGTGCTAGTCATACCTTAGCTTTATTTATTGATAACTAGAAACCATATCATAAGCCACAATTTTAAATGTTTCTCTGTATTATTTAATGTCATTTGTAAATCCCACCTGATCAAATAAAATCCTATCTCCTAATCTTTTACAAGTATTTTCTTAAAAACTGGGTTTTGGCGTGTATAAATAATTTTATATAACAGATGATTTAAATAAGTTACAGAGAAAACAAATTTTCAGAACTAAGCTTGTGTTCATATCTTTGGAGGCTTAAAGGCAAATCATTATACTTCATGTAGACATATAATGTAAAAGAAATTTGGCCATTTGACCTGGTGTTACTTTTATATCATTATTTTTATAGCACTTGGAGGTCTGTTGCATTTTTAAGAAGGCCACCTCTTTGTATAAAACAAAGAGAAAAAGTATGGTCCTTGACTTGCAAAAGATTATTAATGATTTATTGCCAAAAACGCTGAACTTCAAGGTCCTGTTTGAGTGTGGGGGGGACGTTTAATAGTATTAGCTCGTAGAGTTCACACAGTAAGTTAGTTATGATTAACCCTAATGTCTAGATTTATCTCTTTGGAGGAAACAATAGAGTGGCTGCTGCATCAAGATTGAGTTTAGGCCCTGAAAATAATTTTAATGTGAGAGTAGAAAGGAATATTTTTCAGTTATCATATTTTCAAAAATGTTCATTACTCCTTTGAAATGTCTAGGCAGAACATTATCTTAGGGTTTCACTTTTTAGACAGTCCTTTGCTCAGGAAAAACTATGTGCATCTTAAAAAAGAAAGACCGTAACCCAGAGTTACAGGTTAATTAAATCAGAAAAACAATTTAATTCTATAACAGTAAAATTGTCTTCTGAGGAAGCAACCATCAGTATAATATCCACATTAGTTTCCTGTTGATGCAGAAATTATTGTAACAGTGCCAGCATTTTACAAACCCTCTTATAATCTTCACACTGCAGCTCTGCTCTTATCACAGCTTGTGAAATTAGACAGGAAATTTAGCCCTGGAAATAAGGAAGTTTTTCCTATATAGCTAAACCTTTGACAGCATTAGAATATATATTACTCTTGTCACATTAGATTTCCAGATTTCAAGGAGAGATACCCATCATGTCCCATTTTTCTTTTTTAGGTTCTCTTAGGAAAAGGAAAATCATAAATTGTCATTTAGTTGGCATGTTTATTATTATAATAAACATTTAAATACTTCAATATAGAGTAAAACCTGCTACAGGATTAGACATTATATTAATGTATTTGCTATTGTTTAATTTTTCCTACATTTTTTATCTATTACAGCTTTATTTCAATAAAATTCAAAGAATTAAGATTTTAAGTGTCACTTTTTTTCTTATCCTCTTGAAAAACTATATAATTGTTTTAAACAAGAGCAACAGTTAACATTTTTCTTTTGTGTTTTAGCTTACAAATTTGGAGAGAAAGTGGCAACACCATGAGCAAAATAATTTTGTGATGAAAGAGTGTATCCTTTAAGATGGCCAAGAGAATTTGACTGGGTTGTTTTTTTTAGGAATTTTTTTAGAATATTCATTTTAAAATTTTTGTGTATAACTTAAACTGTTACAAAGCTGGTTTATCCAGCTACATCACAAAACCGTCAACTCAAGATATCCAAATTATGGTTTATTAATAAAACAAGTAAAAACTGATGTATAATCTTCACATAGAACTGCAAATAAAGCTGAAAAATAAGGTCTATTTTTAAAACAAAATGTATCAAATGTAAGACTTTGGGTTTATGTCTAATTATCTAGGATTGTCACATTTCTTTTCATATACATTGTGCAAAGACTGGAAGCCAAGGCTTTGGCATTCATAGAAATCACTTGTAATAATACTGTTTATTTAAATTACAACCAATTGCTTACCTTTACAGTGAATAAAAGTCTACATTATTTTCTTTTTCTTTTTTTTTTTTCGGTACTGAGGATTGAACTCACTACCGCGTCCTTGCAAGGCAGGCGCTTATGCCACCGAGCTAAATCCCCAGCCCCTACATTATTTTCTAGGAAATTTTTTAAAGACTCAAATGAAATATAATCTAACACTCAACTTATGTTTAAATAATAGTAAAATAATATACTGTATTTTAAAAATATTCTAGTTCTGCTTTTTCTGTATTACTTTATATTCATTAATAAGACCAGCCACATTAGAATGTTTTTTTTTTTAATCTTCTTTTTCTTTATTTAACGGTCCCGGGGATTGAACTCATGATCACGTGCTTGCAAGGCATTAGAATGTTTTTATTGACAGTGTTTCACCTTAACTCATATAACAGTTATTGCAACAAAGAGTCAGGAAAGTGATTATCAGCAAATTATTAAAAATGTGACCAAGCAGATTGTGGAATATAATAAAACCATCGTGGATGCTCTACGTACCACCAGCAGGAACGGCATCTGAACCAACCAAACAGTTTCTATAGATGTTATCTTTTTGATGCTAAACTTTGTAAAAGATGACTGAAAAATTAAAATCTTACCTTTCAAGAGTTGTAGCTAAAATTTCTGAATGCTGTAATATTTATAGTCTCTTTAAGGAATAGTATTTTAAGTAGTTTAATAGTTAAGTAAAGAATTACAAGTACCACATGAAAAAAAGGGTCATCTCCTTTCATGTGGTACTTGTATTTGTTTTGTGGGTGGTAAAAGTTTCTTAGAGAATCAAGAGCTTAAAAAATGACCATTGAGATTCACTTAACTGTATAATTCAACTGTGGCACCAAGTAATACCATTTTTCATGTTTGACATAGGAGAGATACATGGAATATCTGATTTAGTTACTTAAATCAATCTTCTTGGCTTTTCTTTGTAGGAAAAGTAAAATAAAAGGGAGATTTTAGCACTGAGCCTTCTTAGAAGGGAATATTTAATGTATATTATTCAGCATATAAAATCAAAGCAAACATACATCATGTTCTGTATAGCCTGAAGATCTAGAATTAAAACCTCTAGTCTATATTCATAAAATATTTTTCACATGCATACACCAAGAAAAATGGCATTTAGAAGAAATACTGCACTTTTGCTCTTTTAGGATATGGCTAATGCTCTTTATTTCTACTCTGGAGATTGCATTTGCTTCTTGTATTATAAGGAGGACCTCAGAAGATGCATTGGTTAACACATTTGACAAGAAAGGCCAAAAGTGGTAGGATCACATCATATTCCGATGCATACTTGAAGGGAGAGGGGCGTAGAGTCTAGGAGACCTAGTGATGACAGACATCCTCTCCTGAGGAACAGGAACGAGCCACTTTGGCCAACATCAAGCATTCTTTACCCACTTACCAGTTTACCCCAAGCAACTCATGGGCAGCGTATTTGTTTACATAGTGACTATCCCGAGCATCACTTAGGCAGGTGTCATTTCAACCAGTTGATTCTTGTGTAGAATAAATTTGATAAAATTGTCTTTTTTTTTTTTTGTACCAGGGATCAAACTCACGACCTTGCGCTTGCTAGGCAGGCGCTTATGCTGCTGAGCTACCTGGCTCAAAATTGTCATTTTTATGTTCTCTGTTATATTATAAAAATTAATGAACAAATGCTATTTTTGATCATCTTGCATTTAAGTAATTGGACTGGTACATGGCTTTAATCCACCCTCCTTTTGTTCTGATACTGTGTTCACCAAGTAACTATTTCTCCGTATACCTGAAACACAAGCACATTTATTTTAAAAAGAAAACACTGAAAATGAGCCTTTTAATTGAAATATCATTTATATACTATAAACCTTATTCATGCATTCTGATTGTATAATTGTTATGGTTTGTGTCTGGGGTTCCCCCAAAGCCTCATGCAGTCACAGGTTGCTGAGTCTAGCCTTTGTGATTGGGTCATTGTCTAGTGCTGGGAATGGTACTATGAGTACACCCAATCCAGGGATGGGGAGCTGGCATACAGTATAGGGGGAGGAAGGAGACTGCTTTCCCCTGTTTGTCCTTTTCACTTGTCGCTTGCAGCCGACATGAACAGTTGCCCTTCAGCCATGCCACCCTGCCTTGGAGCCAGTTGAGCATGAACTGAAAACTCCAAAAGCTGTGAGCTAAATAAACCTTTCCTTCATTTTGGGCATCAAATATTTTGTCCCAGCAATGAGAGAAAAGTAACCAAGACAATAATGTACATATTTGTCACTATAAATCAGTCAACTTTAGTCTGTGTAAGTTTAGGTAAAGGAGTGAATCTTGTTAAGCTGGTTATCCCTGGGTTACTAATATAACTGAAAATCATAGATGGTGATGCATTCATTAGGGTGGCATTCATAAAATGTATTTCTCAGATGCTGAGTTCCTTTAATTATTTGTAGGTGTTATGTCATCAAAGAATTCATGGTCAAAGTAGTTTAGGAAATGCTATAAAACAAAAGTGAATTGTTTTCTTTCTTCCTGACTATATATTATATATTAATAATTATATATTGTTTTCTTTCTTCCTGACTATATATTATATTAATAATTGCATATTGTTTTCTTTTTTTACAATGTTATGTTTAAATAATTGTTAATATGCTAATATAATAAACTCAAGAAGAGTATACCATACAACATTTCTCAGAGGTGTTTGTCCACAGAGCAAAGGCTGAGTCACATGAGACTTTAGTTCAAAAAATAATGGTCTTTGTTCAGCAAATAGATTTTATCAGTGAAATAATTTCCTCAAGTCCTATGGCTCACTTTTTGGCTTTATCTGGGTGACATCTAAGTGCGTTGTTCTGTGGCCACCATAGATTTGTTTTACTATGGATGTATGGACTTCTCCATTAAAAATTGATGGCAGAAAATATTTACCAAATCTAAATTCCACAAGAAAATGCTTTCTTAGGAGTCAAAGAAATGAAAGCTGAAATTTAGTAGAAGTAACAAGTAATGAATTTTGATGACAGTTTGCCAAATCCTTCATTCATTTGTGAAGGATTTAGTGTAATTTAGCTATTGGGACCCTTTATTGTATATGCCTGGTTGCTAAAACTGTTCCTCTGCTATAAAGCAACAACCACATATATGAGAAAGCATGTGGCTTAGTCAGGAGAACCAACTCCCACTGTCTCTTAATCACTGACTCTACTTTGTAGCATTTCCACGGAGGAAAGGGATCTGGGAGACCTGTTGATAGGTAATCTTTAATTTCCTCATTTCCAAACAAATTCAAAGGCTTTTCTTTTTGTAAAGTTCATTTCTACTTAAGTGTTCTTGACTGGTTATTGCATCCATTCTAACTAATTACCAATTTTTACTGAGTTTTTTTCCTGACTGATGGAATTGTAGGTGATTTTAATCTTCCTCAGGATTTTTTGTTGTTTTCAAAATTGTGATGTATGTAATACAGTTGGAGATGCAATGAAAATTCAAGTAAAATTTATGTACTTACTGCTTTAATTTTGTAAGGATATATGATGGTGCTATAGTTTGGATATAGTTTGAAGGGCTTCCTGTGTTGAACTCAGCCCCCACTGTAAAACATTATGAAGGTGGAAATTTACTCCAACTGTGGTGTTTAGATGGGGCTGTTGGGTGTGGTTAGGATTCGATAGTCATTAGGATGGAGCCCCATGATTTAATCCTGGTAGCATTATATGGAGCAAGATATAGCATGCGTAGTCCCTGTGTCTTGCTGTGTGGTGCTTTGTGAGACCATGGGATTCTTTCTGCCTGCCAGAAGGCTGTCACCCGACAAGGTGTCCAGACTTTACACCTTCAGAATCATGATCCTAAATAAACCTCTTTTTGTTGTTGTTGTTTTGTTTTTTGAGACAGGGTCTCATTTTGTAGTTCATGCTGTCTTCAAACTTGTGATCCTCCTGTTGCCTCAGCCTCCTGAGCACTGGGATTGAAGGCCTGTGCTCCATTCCTGGCTCCTCTATTTTTTTTTAATAAAGTAGCTTGCCTCCAGTATTTCATTATAGTAACATGAAGCTGATTAACATAGGTAATAAAACAACTCTCAGTCACTGAGTCAACTAGAACTGAACCAGTCTTTAATAAGAAAGACTGACCTATCTCATATATTTATTTGAGGGGAACATAATTAAACAGGATTTTTTAAAACTGAAACATTTTATCAGGGAAATTCTCACTAATGTTTTTTTCCTTCCTCTCAGAACTTTCCAACGAATCTAACAAGAATCTCCTCCGCTGGAGGTTAATATCTGCAGGTGCCAGCTCTTCCTCATTCATTTGCATCATTCACTGAGTTCCATCAGTGTTAAAATAACACCTTGAAAGACCCATAGAAAGAAGCTGCAGACTGAACAAACATGAGTAGTTTTACTAAAGAAGATCAACATGGGAAAGCTGGCAGCTCTGTTTTTCCCCATCCTGATCTTTTATCAATAGATAAACATGTGTTCTTAGTATTCTTTTTAACTTACTGCAGAGTTCATTTGGACCATACAGAATTCACTGCAGAGTCAAAGGATTAGCACATAAGGTAATGATAGTCATCCCAGAGAGAAAAGTCTAGTAGTGGAAGCTCCTGGGGTTGTTTGGATCTGCTGTTTCTCTGTAACTCTTTCCTTTTACTATACAACTCCAGCGTAAACAACATTAATGAATTATAGTGTTTACATTTCAAGAAAAAAATCAAGAACCATTAAAGAATTATAATAATTTTTAAATTGACATCGCATCTTTCATTTTCATAACTTTTTTCAGTAAAAGCAGGTCTTTATCTTAAAATTGATGGTCATTGTTTGAAAAAAAATTATATGATCTTTAAAGAGAGAGTTTATAATGCAAAGGTAAAACCTTTCTATGTCACACATGCCTATTTCATATATTTTTATTTTATTTATTTATTTTTGATACCGGGGATTGAACTCACAACCTTGTGCTTGCCAGGCAGGCACTTGTGCCACTGAGCTATGTACCTGGCTGTTTCATATATTTTTAAATAAAATAATACTGTTTTAAAAATCAGTTTTGCTGTTTGAAAATTTGAAAAAAAAGTTTTTTAGCATGATCTGGTCTCCAGTATGTTAAAATGCTGCATGTTAGTCTATTAGAGAAATACCTGTAAGAATAAACCTTATTGGTTTAAGGCATTGTTCTGTTTTGTTTTTTGAGATAAGTTCTTGCTATGTGACTCAGGCTGCCCTTGAAACCACAGTCTTCCTGTGTCAGCCTTCTGAGTAGTTGAGTTTACAGATGAATACAACCTCACCCAGATGGTTTCTGTTTACAGTATACAGGTTAAGTGTAAATTTTGGATTAGCTAGTGATAACCATGGATTTAAATCCAGATTCTACCATTAGTTTACTATATGACTGTGGAAAGGTTTTTGTTTTGTTTTGTTTCACTCCAGTGTCTTCGTTCTTTAAAATGGGAATAATAGTGTTTAACTAATAAGATTGGATCAGAGAGTATTGCAGAAGCCAAGGTTTCTGACATAAATTGTGCTCAGAAAGGTAGCAGCATTAGCAGTGTGTGAAAATGATCATTTCCTTGCATGCCTGTCAAAATGCAGTCTCATTTGTTTTGCCTTTTAAAACAAACCAAACTGTCTTCATTACTACAACTAGACATTTTATTGTGTTTTAATTAAGAATGTGCAGGCTATGTTTTTCTATTCAAACATTAGATTAAAAAGTCTGATTTTTAGCCGGGTGTGTTGCACATATCTGTAGTCTCAGCACTTGGGAAACTGAGACAAGAGGGTCGACATGGATTTGAGGCCAGCCTGGGCCACATAATGAGTTCCAGGACAGCCTGAATTTCATGGTGAGATCCTGTTTCAAAAAAAGAAAAAAGAAAAACTTTTCTATTTAAAATATTTACTGAGTATATTTTTGTAATATATGCTCCAAGTTTAAACTTACTGCTAATATTTAGAAAATCTTAGATTATATTTTGCTGCCTCAGTTTCTTGTCTTATAATGTGTTATGATGATCATGAAAATCTGGCTTGGCTCCTTTAAGGGGCTTAGGGAGAACATGTATAGAAATAACCTACTTGATGACCAAGACTATTTTGCTTTGTCATTTTTTCTGTCTTCCTGCAAGTCAAGTGACTAAACCTAAAGGAGAATCTGTCACAAGAAGGAAAATAATACCCACTGGAGAGTCTAATATACAAAAAATGTGGAGGAAGAATGAGTCATAATTCAAGTTGTTTGTTACCTAAGACACATTAGATAAGGGTTTGGTAAGATAAATAAAAGAACTAAAATCTTCAAAATTGGTTCCTTTATTTCAGAATCTTTTTGTAAAATAGTATTCATGCCATGTTAACAACCTGGTAATGAAAAATAGACTTACTAAGATTATTTTTGGCAGTAGGTAAGGAGTTACTATAAAGTTAGCTTGTTACAACTAGAAGAAATAGCTGAGCTAATGAACCAAACTGAAATCTCATTTTCCATGTTATCATTTTCAACAGATAAACTCATTTTATTAGAGGAAGATCTGGCTGACATGAAGGTGAAAGTTGAGTTGATGCAATCCGTAAACTTAGATTTTTTTAATCAATGGAAAATAGAGTTCATTTTAAATGCAAAATAGAGTTTCTCCTTTGGTAATTAGCTTCTTGTTAAAATGAACTTTCCCTTAGTGTGCTGGAGGTGGGAGGAGCTGCCTCAGCGTTGTTGCCTAACCCCCTTCACTTCCCCCACCCACCCTGCTCACGCCAAGGACAAAGCAGGGGGGACCTTGTGTCTCAGGATTAGGGGAAATGGTTAAGAAGGAGAGGAAAAGAAAATTGCTTTTCCAGCTTCTCCAACTTCCCATGTAGTGCACAGAGAAAAGCAAGCATCCCTTGGGAGGAAATAACAAAAGTGCCAGCAGTAGATGGATGGATGAGGCCTCCATCTCCAGGGTCTGGAGCTGCTGCCTTTATAGTGTCACCAAGGCTCCTTCCATTGCTTCTGTGTTTATCAGAAGGCCCAATGCTGGTCTCCTGCTGGGACCTCTACCCTTGAACCCATTCACTGGCTCAGTACCTTTTCCTGCCAGAAATATCAAAGACAAAGAAGGGAATCTTGTGAAGCTGTCAAAGTACTTTTGAGATAGTGAAATCATAGGAATTATTCATGAGAGACCCAAAGATACAGCTAAATGAATAGGAGATACAAGTCTTACAAAACCACCCACTTTTCTATCCAGTGCCTCCACCTTAGCTAAGAACAAAGCCTCTAGGGAAAAATTCAGTACTGGTTAGTACTTCTATCTAGTACTATTTCACTGAGTGGAAATTGGGTTTCTAATAGATTTGACTAATACAGTCTGGTTTGTCAGAGTTTTAATTCCTGAACTACTTCATTACCTCACTGAGCACTGAGGCATCTGTCTCTCACCTATAACTTTAATCTGCATTACACTGAACAAGTGTTGGTGCTGTTCTCTTAATTATTGTCTCAGTAATGAAAGAGAATGGGATATGATTTAGTATATGAGCTAATAAAATTTTTTTTAATATATCAGACTGTCTGAAATCCCATACCAACTTAAGGGGTTAGCACAGTGTGGCCATAGCCTCAGAGACTGTGATGCTAACAGAAAAGACATTTCCAAGTGAAGACAAAACTCACCACTAGCATACTCTACCCCAGGTGAAATCCCTGAGATTTTTCATTGTCTCATGTAGGTACTGTTTTCCAGTAGACAGACTTTACTCCTCTTCTTCTATCCTGATAAAAGCACCTACAACACAAATATGATTAAACATTTGTTTAGTCTTTTTTTTTTAGCTGAAGTCTTTTATTGACTCATAAGTACTTGTCTTCTGGTTTGTTGAAGCAGTAAGTCAGACAGCACTTGCCACAGTGATGTCTTGAAAGTGGCTCGCCATAAAACTCCAGCACGACCTCCATCAGAAAGACACTCTCCACCAAGATGACTAATTTTGCCATTTCCATCCACCTCATGGTGTATTAGAGCTGTCACCTTAACCTTGTTTCTCTTATGCTTATTCTTCTTGAGATGGCATAAGACTTCTTCCTGTCCTTAGCACCACCGCAGAGTCTCAGCACGAGATGGAGAGTGGATGCCCTTTGAGTGTTGTTGTGATCAGTACGTCCATCTTTCAGTTGCTTACCAGTAAAGATCAGCCTTTGCTGATCAGGAGGAATTCCTTCCTCATCCTGGATCTTGGCCTTTACATTTTCTGTAGTGTCCGAGGGTTCAATCTCAAGTGTGATGGTCTTCCCCATAAGGGTTTTTATGAAAATCTGCATCTTGGAGACAGGTCTATCTTAAATAGATGAAAAGAAAGTGGTGTGTTAGGGTGATAAGATAGGGGAGAGGGCCACATACAAGCCATGGGCAGGACACTGGCAGCAGGGAAGACACTCCATTTCTTTAATCTCTGGTAAGATACTCTTTTTTTTTTCCAATTTTTTTATTTAAAGAAGGAAAAGAAAATTTTAAAAAATAGAAAAAAAGAGAAAAAAGAATAATACATAATTCAGAAAAAAATAGCATAAAATCACTAGTTGATACATTACATATTGTCGTCTTAACAATAGTTGTTAAAGTTACAAAATCAAAGCATAAAAAGTGGCTAGACACTCAAACATTGACAGTGCAAACCCTGCTGTTCAATGATCTAGCAGAAACTTAGTAATATGGTCATCTATTTACACACTATACATACTGATATATCCTTTAGAGCACTTTCCTTCCCTTTCACTTTTACAGTATCTATTATACTTTTGGGATCCCATTATTCTGTCAGTTCTTATTATTTTTTACACTAGTGTGGTATTTACTAATGTGAGTCTTGTTTATTTCACTAATGAGGATATTCTCAAGTTGCCTCCATTTACCTATAAGGGCCTCATTCCACCGAGATACTCCTCTCTTGTTGGAAGAAATGTATCCCTTGATCTTGCTCAGGCTAGTCTCTTATTCCTCGTGGTTGGTTTCCTGCACAACTGTATTCCTCTGCTTTATGCCATTACTGAGGAATGTGGCATAGGAAGGCTGGTGTCTAAAGAAGTGCCTGAGTAAGTCATTTGGTCTCCCTGAGCCCATTTTTAATGGTAAGAGACTCAACTGTGTGTGTGAAATTTCTTTGATGTATAAAATACATAAATATTTTAAAAATAAAATACATAGATATTATATTTCTTTAACTTTCCAGACACCTTTACCTCTACACAGACATCTGCATGAGTATTCATTCTTCCTTTTTCAGAAGCTTATGTTTTAGAAACATAGTTACTAAATTCCTTTCAAGTGAGGTCTCTTTTCCATGAAAGACTAATTCCTCAGCTGGTTCTTATCATTATCCAGTCCAAATCCTTTGTTTTTTGAGACAAGGGTCTCACTATGTAGTTCAGGCTAGTTTTGAATTCACTGTGTGGTCCAGAGTGGCCTAACTCATGGTGATTCTCCTGCCCCAGCCTCCCAAATGCTGGGATTATAGACATGTACTACCATGCCCAGCACTATTCATATTCTTTTGTCATCTTCCTCTGTTTTCTTCTACTATGATTTCAGCCTTCTCTCCATTGATGACACTTTCAAAGTTCTTGAAAGATTAATTCTCATTCTCTTTTTAAGAATTTTTTTTCATTTAAAGAAAAAAAATGAGGGCTGGGGATTTAGCTCAGTTGCTTAAGTGCTTCCCTGGTAAGCACAAGGTCATGAGTTTGATCCCCGGTACCAAAAACAAACAACCAAGAAACAGAAAGAGGGTAGAAATAATACAAAATTTCAAACAAAACAAAAACAAAAATCAGAAATCACTAGTTGATAATTACATATTTTCCTCTTAGAAGTAGTTGTTCAAGTTACAAAAGTAAAGCATACAAAGTAGACATTTAAACAATGAGACTGCAATCAGTTCTGTTCATCTATCAAACAAAAGCTTAGTAATATGATTATCAGTCCTACACAATTAAACATACATGCAATTATATCCTTTAGAATACTTTCTTTTTCTCTCTTTTTTATAATAACTATAATCAGTTCTCATAAGCTGTTTAGAAGTTCTACATATGTATGTCTCTACATGTTTACCTAGCCTTTCTGTATTAGAGGGAAAAACAAATCAAAACAAGTTAACAATACAAATTCCTAGAAAAACACAAAATGAAAAGGACATATAAAACCACAATACTAGGTGATTACAGTAGTTACTATGATGTCTCTTGTTATTTTCAATAAAATTGTCTATATCGTCAAGCATAGTATAATTAAACTTAGCAGTACTATTAATAAAAACCAAATATTGGAGACATTATAGGACTTCAAAGGCAGTTAATAATCAAACCAGAATGGGTATCCTATTGAACCTTGTCATTTTCAGAGTAGTTGCCTCTACTTTCAGACTTGATACTATCAAACATACCAGATTTGAATAAAATCAGTCAACACAACACAGCGATATAGCCAATCTTCTCTGCCTCATCTCTGATATGCTATTTTTCTGTCGTTGTTTACTTTTCTCCTTCATTCCACTGCCTGCCCCTTTCATTGAGGTCTTTCTGCCATTGTTCCTGGAATCCTAGTGATTTTCTTCTCTCTCTCTCTCTCTTCAGTATTCTTTGCAGGGTTGGATTGGTGGTCATGAACTCTATCAGTTCCTCTTTGTCATGGAAATATCTTGTCTCTCCATTTATTTTGAGAGACAGTTTTGCAGGGTACATCAATCTGGGTTGGAGGTTATTTTCTTTCAGGGCTTGGAATATTTCACTCCAAGTTCTTCTTGATTTGATAGTTTGCATCGAGAAGTTTGCATCGAGAAGTCCGCTGTGATTTTGATGCATTTTCCTTTATAGGTAATCTGTTTCTTTTCTCTGACTGCTTTTACTATTCTGTTCTTGTGATGGATTTCTGGGATCCTGACTATTATATGTCTGGGTGTAAATCTGTTTTGGTTGTAGCTGGCTGGAGTTCTGCATGCCTCATATATCTGAACATCACTTCTGTTTCCTATGCTTGGGAAGTTTTCCTTAATTATTTCTGTAAATAGCTTTTTTATTTCATTTATATTTGTCCCCGCTTCTTTGTTCACATTTTTTATTCTTAAGTTATATATCCTCTTGTTGTCTTCTAGCCTTTGTATTGTTACTTCCTGGTTCCTTGTTATTTTTAAGAGATCCTTTTGCAATCATACATTGCAAATCTGTCTTCAAGTTTTGAAAGTCTGTCTTTAGTTTCTGTCAAGAAGTTTTGCCAGCTTTCAATGGAGTTTTTAATTTCCTGATATTCTCTTTGGATCTGTTTCATGTATTCTAGATTTTGTTTATATTCTTCATCAAAGGCTTCTGTCCTTTCTCTGGGTTCCTCCATTCTCCCATTTGTGTCTTCTTGAGCAGTACCCAGCATTTCTTTTATTAATCTTCTTATATCTTGCTTCACTTGAGTTAGAATTTCAGATTTAAATTTGTCGATGAGTTCACAGAAGTATCTCTTTATTTCCAATGAAGCCATGTTTGGTATTGCATGTCTGCTGCCCTCAATCTCCTCTGTATTTACCTCTCCTGGACTTATTTTCCCAGGGTTTTCAGTTGGAGGCTTTTTGTTGTTTCTCTGTCTTGTCATGTTTCTGGTTTCTTTCAGACAAATGAATGGTGGAGGTCTCGGGACCTTTTTATATTGCTTACAGTTTTTCTGCAGTGTACTGGCTAGGGAAGTGCTACCCTCTCCAGTTTGCTGTTGATCTGTGAGGTACACACACGGGCGATGTGGGCCAGCCCCTCCCACTAAGTCAGTCAACCAGTGAGTGCTTCAGCACATTTGTGTGTTCCCTGCAGATGTCACAGGTTTGGGACAGCCTTGTCCCTGGCTATTGGGTCCTGACTAGGGGCATGGCCCAGCCCAAGCAGATCCCACTAATCCGCTTTGGGCCATGAGCTGCTGACTGACGCCTCCTCAGTTGTTGATTCAAGCCTGTCCTGCCCAACTCCAATATGTCATCTAGCCGTCACCGCACTCTGGGGAACCTAGTTCTCAGCACTCACCAAAGTCCATGCAGCTTGGTTCGCTGTTTCCACTCCCTGTTGCAGTGCCTCCTCCTGCCTAGGGTCTTGGGCTCGCCAACCTCTGCTCTCAGCAGGGCCGTGACCTCAGCTTGATCATGAGTTGCCCAACTCTTAAGACGCACCCAGTACAGCGATGGGAGCATGCCCAGCTCCAGCCTTCTGTCCACACTTTTTCTTTTTTCTTTATTTATTTTTTCTTTTTCCTCAGTTTCCTCCTGGGTCATGAGAATTCCTCTCCTTTCGTCTGGTCTTCTCCATGGTGTTAGGTTCTAGCATCTGAGTTGTTTTTCTCAGAGAGGCTCTCAATCGTGCTACCTATCAATCGACCATCTTCCTCATTCTCTTTTCTGAACAATATTTCTTTGACTTCACTGAAACTGCTTTTGTTAACATGACCAATGCTATTTTAATTATTAAAATGATTGGACTCCACCTTTATTTCAGTATAATTTCTATGTAATGTTTAGTATTATTAACAGCTTCCCTTTTAAAACTTTTCTTTCCTGAGATTTATGATACCAGTTTCACTTAATTCTTTTTGTCCATCTTCATTTTTTTCTACACATTTGTTTTCTGCTTTACAAGAAACTTAGGGAATCAACTTGCCAGATTAAATAAATCCTTTCCTTTTAGCTATTGTAATTGTCTCAGAGCTTCCTGTGTGTCAGCTAACTTCAAATTGTGATAGTGATTTTGTGATTGGGATAGCTGAGTAATGAACACTGGATCTCTATTACTTACGGCAGTCTCAGTCCAGACTAATTGCATTTCACATGTGTACTGACCATAGTGGCTGTACCTTATATGCCATGTGTTAAGAGTTTAAGGATTTTTATTCTGTTACACGAGGATCAGCTTCTGGAGGAAGCCAGATGATAGTTGTGTTAAATAAAGGAAATTTGTTTTATAAAGGGGTAGGCTTTTCTAGTATGAGATTTTAATATTAAGTAGGACTTTCTTTAGATTATTTGTAGACTTATTAAGTAGGACTTTCTTTAGATTATTTGTAGACTTATTTCATTGAGTAATCTTAATTGGCCCAAGAATAATCTAACATAATAAAATATGTAAATATTTTCATCAGGAATATATTAAAAATGGAATCTGTGAAAGAAACTAACAAACAGTATTTAAAGCTAACAGTGTTTATATTTAAACAGTATTAAAACATTTACAGCCTGTATAATTCGTAAATATTCCATATGATGACATTATCAATATTTTCTTCATTTATCCATATGCCTATCTAGTAAACTTTTATTACTAGAATTCGAAAGCTTTGAATTATAGAAGCTATTCTAAGAAAGCCACTAAACTAAGATATTCTTTGAAAAGGATCAGTGGATAGATGAGCTTTTTTCAAGTCTCTTCTCTACTGATCCCATTTGTTGTATGAAAAAATAATACATCAAAAATTCTGAGCATACCATTATATTTAAGATAATATTCACACTGAAAACTAATGAGACTTTAGATTATCTTACATATAATTCTCAACACACATTTATGTTAATGACGTGACCTTTTGATATGCAGCAAAGTGTGAAACATTATGGTATAGTAATGTGAGAAGTGGGCCAGGTTGCACAAATAAACTGGTATCAGAGATTTTGTTACCTTGTGAGCTGCGATGCTCTCCCTGCCCCCTTCTCAGCCACACTCTGCTGGTCAGGCTTCCTCTCACCTCCCAGATCTCTGGCACTCATCTCCGCAGAGGAAGGAGTGGGGATGAAGCTAAGAGGCTAAAACAATGGGGAAGGGAAGAAGACAGTGTAAGCGAAGTACCTTGTGACCTTAAAATAACGAGCTGAGTCTTCCTGTGTCTGGTGAACTGTCTTTAAAGACAGTTCCAAAAATGAAGCTATAAAATTCTTGACAATAAAGGCAACATCCTTAGGCTAAGAGCCTGTTCTACCCAATATGCTCCTTTGAAGCACATTATACTTTTGAATGTAAGTGAAAAATCACATTTCAGTACATTTGGAAGATAAGAAATAGATATGAGGTAAGAATCTTACAACTTGGTAATCATTATCTGTAATGTCCTGAAATCATTTAAAAGAGTTAATAAAAATCCAATATCTCTCCTCCCACCTATTACCAAAAGATAATGAGAAAAGATGAGAACTTCTTGGCTATGGTAAAAATAAATTTGTTGATTCATGGTGAAACTGCTGTATACATGGAAATTATCCAAAAATTTAATGTTTCATACATTGAAGCAACAACAGTGAGTGAACAATGAAAAATTCAGTGCAAGTAAAATTTCTAAATGGCTGTAGACCAATGGCTCCAAAGATGTCCACAGCCTCAAAAGGGATTTTGCAAATGTGACTAAATTACCAGTTTTGAGATGGTTAGGTTATTCTGCGTTACCCAAATAGCCCCATCCGTGTATCCTTTAAGAGGGAGGAAAGAAGCTGGAAGTGGTGGCACATGCCTCCAATCCCAGCATTTGGGAGGCTGAGGAAGGTGGACTGGTGCAGGTTTGAGAAGAACCTGAACTTACATAGTGAGACCGTGTTTAAGAAAAAACTCAATAAAAATAAATGCAAAGATAAGGGAAAGGAAAGAAGATGCAGAGAGAGGAGGGGACAACAAAGGCCAAGGCTTGAGTGATTTGAAGGTGGAGAAAGAGGTTGTTTGCTAAAAAATGCAGGCAGCAGCAAAGAGCTAGGAAAGACAAGGAAACAGCCTCCCCTGACAGTTCTTTCAGGGTTCTGATATCTGGAACTGTAACACATTTGCATTGCTGTAAATCACTGCATTTCCGGTAACCTGTTACAGCATGGTTAACTAAACATACGGAAATTTCCAATCAACTATTATTTGAGATTAAGAACAACTCTGAACAAGAGAAAGAAGTATAGTTTTCTTATCTTTATGTCCGAAGTGATTATTACCAAGTAGTTACCCCAAGTACCTATGTTCAAGGGACATGTAATAGAAATACACAGGTAGTTTCATATTTTTCATGTTTTTATCCAGCTGTGATACCGTTACAATCCAACCGCAAGCAAAAAGTAATTCTACAAGCAAAAACAGATGTAAAATTGATAAACATCATTCTTTTCCCCCTTCTTGTATTCCTCAGCAATTCTAACACTTTATATCCAAAACATCCCCAGTTAATACATGTCTTTCCATTTCCCCTATAATCTTTAAAAACTCATTGTGTTTTGCTTGGGCATTAACTAAAACACTTGCTTTATTATGATCCATTCTTTAAGAGCAGGTATACTTTTGATTTTATTGAAAAATATTAAAAGTGCAGTAAATAGAAACAACCTTATCACAAATACCAATGTACTGGCTAGCCAGAGTTGACAAATTGTTAATAGTCCATCTATACAGATATGAGTAAGTAGCATCTTAAGAATATACCAATATAAACAGACATTACAAGTATAATGACGTCTTCTTTTCCTCTCCAATCCCAAAGCTTAGAATTAATCATTATCTTAAGTTTGGTGTTTATCAGCCTGGAGAAATCAGGCTGTTTTTAAACTTTTATCCACACATATGTGTGTGTGTGTGTGTGTGTGTGTGTGTAAACAGAATATAGTGTTTCATATGCTTAAAAATTTCCATAAAAGGTAATAATTTGGTGCCATGTTTTTTCCAGTGGGTATTACTTTCCTGAAAGGTATCTGTGTTGATTCTTATGGATTTTCTTTATTCACTTTAATTGCTCTGTATTATATTCCACTGTATGAATAAACCACAATTGTTTTCACTTGTCCTTCTGTTTTTTAGTTTAAACAATGACCCCAGTATAAATTCTGTGTAGTTTGTGGTATGTACCTGTGTATGATAGTGTAGACTCATTTGTTCCTAACAACTTCTAGAGTAATGCTTTGGACATAGTAATGAAAAAAATGTTTATTTTTTTCTAGGAATTATTATTTTTGTCATTATCATAACATTCTGACTTAAGAAACTTATGCTCAGTTTTGTTATTTTTTATTTTTTGGTATGGGGATTGAACTCACAACCTCGAGTTTGCAAGGCAGGTGCATATGCTGCTGAGCTAAATCCCTGGCCCTGTGCTCAGTTCTGAATAGTCAAGATTCTGATTCTGACTGATCAAAACTCTGTTAACAGTATTTACCATAGAATTTTGCTTGATAGAAATTTTTTTTCTTTCTAGATATAGTGCATGTCATAGAAGCACACAACCACGTTTACATTGGCTGAGAAGGTTGGGATATTACCACAATAGCTTTTCCAGGAAAAGAAAGGTTATAACACAGAGGAGATCTGACATTCAGAACAGTGGGCATACAAATCTAATAATGGTAAGGAGCCTAGATTTGGGTCAAAAATCTGCATTTTAACCTTGGGCTTTGCACTTGTTAGCCTAGTAAACTCGTACCATAGATTTTCTCTAATTCTCACTTTCAACATTGAAATAAGGAACATAATGTCTCTCTTACAGTCTGGAGATTAAATGAATTAATATATTAAGTCATTTGTACAGTTTTACACATTTCAGTTAAAGTTATTAAATGGAAGTTATTATACAGCCCCAAATATTATATACCAGAAATAAAGATTTTAAATTTTATGGAATTTTGAATTATATGTGGTTATAATATATTAAGCAATACCTATTCAGTATTAATTAACTGCCTCAGATGATTTTTTTGTTTTTTTTTAATTTTATTTAAAGGGGGGCAATACAAAACAGAAAAGAGGGTAGAAACAATACAGAATTACAAAAAACAGTAAGAAATCACTAGTTGATACATTACATATTGTCTTCTTGGATATAGTTTTTCAAGTTACAAAATTAAAGCATACAAAGTGGACATTCAAACAGTGAGGTTGCAAACAGTTCTGATAACCGATCCAACAAAAACTTAGCAACATGTTTATCAATCCTACACATTTAAATATACATGCAGTTATATCCTTTAGAGCACTTTCTTTTCCTCCTTTTGCTTTTTAAGTCCATTATCTGTTTAGTTATATCATGTTTCAGGTTGCTCAGTACCTTACTGATCTGTTTTGTTGTTATTTACTTTTTTATTTTTTCTTTTTTTAAAGAGAAACAAAAGCATATAAAGGGTAGAGATAATACAGAATTCCCCCCCAAAAAAAGAAAAACAATAAGAAATCACTAGTTAATAAATTATATATTATCCTCCTAGAAATAGTTGTTCAAGTTACAAAATTAAAGCATACAAAGTAGATAGTCAAACAGTGAGAGTGTGAACAGCTACACATGCATAAATCTCTACGAGTATTTCTATCCTTTCTGTATTAGAGGGAAAAACAAAACTTAGCAAGACAAAACAAAACAAATTCTTATAAAAACATGAAACCAAAAAGTCGTATAAAACCACAGTATAAGGTGATCTACAATGATTACTGTGTTGTTTCTTATTATCTTCAATAGAATGTCTATATCATCAGGCATAATTGAATATAAGAGTATAATTGAGTATAGCAGTACATAACAATATTAGTAAAATAAAACATTGTAGACAGTATAAAACTTCAAAGGCAGGTAATAATCAAACCAGAGTGGATATTCTAGTGGATCTTGTCATCTTAAGTGCAGTTGCCTATACTCTCAGACTTGATACTATCAATCATAACAGCTTTGAATAAAATCTATCAATACAAAACAGCAATCCAACAAACCAGATTCAATTACCATCAGTCATGGTAAAACTGTGTAGGTTTTACAGAGCTTTAGATTAAGTTAATAGGAAATTAAGGGTGATTACCATACTATATTCTGTCATTTTCGGGATTACTGTCTGTGCCCTCAAATCTAGTACAGGTAGAATGACTGGAACAGTATATAATACATCTAAGCAGAGTAGTGTGAGTAATGTGTGTTTTAAATCCTGGTGCACTATTAACAATATAGCATATCAAGGCCATCTATGTTAGAAATTCTAGTTATCCTTTTCTGCCTCATTTCTGCTATGCTACTTTTCTGCCTTTGTTTAGTTTTCTTCTTCATTCTACTGCCTGCCCCACTCATTGAGGCCTTTCTGCCACTGTTCCTAAAATCCTGGTATTTTTTTTCCTCTCTCTCTAGAATGTCCTTCAGGATTCTCAGTAGGGTTGGATTAGTGGTCACAAACTCGCCCAGTTCCTCTTTGTCATGGAAGCATCTTGTTTCTCCATTAATTTCTAGTGACAGTTTTGCAGGGTACATCAATCTGGGCTGGAGGTTATTTTGTTCCAGGGCTTGGAATACTTCACTCCAAGCTCTACTTGGTCTGATGGTCTGTGTCGAGAAGTCAGCTGTGATCCAGCTGGGCTTACCTTTATAGGTAATCTGTTTCTTTTCTCTGATGGCTTTTAATATTGTTTTTATATTGAATTTCTGGTATCTTGATTATTATATGTCTGGGTATAGCTCTGTTTTGGTTGTAGGTGGCTGGAGTTCTGTGTGCCTCAAACAACCGAATATCATTTTCTTTCCCCTTGCTTGGGAAGTTTTCCTTAATTATTTCCGTGAATAGCCTTTGTAATTCACCTGTATGTATTCCTGCTTCTTCATTAATGTTTCTTATTCTTAAATTGTAGATTCTCTTGTCATCTTCTAGCCTTTGTATTGTTACTGCCTGTTTCCTTGTTATTTTTAAGAGATCTTTCCTTTCATGATCACACATTGCAAACTTGCCTTCAAGTTTTGATAGTCTATCCTTAGTTTCTTTTAAGGAGTTTTGCCAGCTTTCAATGGAGTTTTTAATTTCCTGGTAGTCTCTCTGAATCTGCTTCATGTATTCTATATTTTCTTTATATTCTTTATCGAATGTTTCTCTCCTTTTTTTGTGTTCCTCCCTTCTTTCGTCTGTATCATCCTGAGAGATGCTCCCCGAGAGCATTTATTTTATTATGCTACTCATATCCTGCTTTACCTGATTTAATATTTCAGTTTTGAGCTCATCTATGAGGTCCCGAAGATATCTCTTAATGTCCATTGAAGCCATGTCTGATGTTGCGTGTTTGCCGCCCTCAGTCTCCCTTGTTTTTCCCTCTCCTGGATCAGGGCTCTCAGAGTTCTGGGCTGGGGGCCTCCTCCTGCCTCTCTCTGCTGTCATGGCCCTGGTTTCCTCCACACAGGTTGCAGTGCAGGTCCCAGCCCCTTTCCCTGTTGGCCACGTTTCCTCCGAAGCACGCTGGCAAGGGAACTCCACCCTCTCCCACCTGCTTTTGTCACTGAGGTGTAAGCAGGCTGCATATGCCTGCCCCTCCCCACCGGGCCAGCCAAACTGCAGGTGCCTTCATCCGGTCAGTGCGTGCTAGGCTCAGGGAATTGATTTGGGACGTCTCATTGGGTCCCATTCAGGGGCACGGCCCAGTCCAAGCAAATCGCATGAATCTGCTCTGCGGAGGGAGCAACCAACCGAAGTCACTGTCACTCTCAGTTCAGGCTCCTCCTGCCCGATTCCAACCTGTCCTCCACCTGGTCACGCCCTTCCCGTGTAGGGGGGTCTCACTCCCAGCACTGACCATGGATCAATGAAGGTTCCTCCACCAGCTCCGCTCTCTGTTCTCCACTGGGTTCATCAACCCCTGACTTCAGCACTGCCGCTCTTCCTGTGAGTGGCGGTGGGAACGAGTTTGGGTGGCTCTGCCTGCCGGCGCAGATTCAAGCTGGTGCAAACTTGGTGGGTCAGTGCGAAAATGCTGTGCCCCATAGTTTTTAGCTGTGTCAGTTGTAGTCCCGAAGTATTTGACAAGCTTTTTTAAGTTTTAATTTCTTCCTATGTCAAGAGGATCCATCTCCCTCTGTCTGGGTCTCTCCAGGGTGTTGTGTTCTGGCATATGAATTGTTTCTCCCTGGAGGCTTTATATTCTGTTGCTCACTGATTGGCCATCTTGTCTTCTCCTTTTATTTTTTTTTATTTTTTATTTTATTTTATTTATTTATTTTATTTTGAAGGTAGTAAAATACAGCAAAACAAAGACAGGACATAGCCAACTGAGGCAGTGCACTGAAAGTGGCACAGAACCTCACAGCAGGTTACCGGAATAACAGCAATAGGTACAACAGTGTATCTAGTTTTCTTCACAATAGTTGTTCCTTCAATCAGGCAGAGCAATATTGAAGGAAATACTGAAATTATAAAAACAGAATATTGAATAGAGCAATACCATTGAGCAGAACAGAGCAAAACAGATAAAAATATTTGCCTTTAAAGAGATGGCTGAAGAAAATCCCCCTTATTTGCTATATTGCATATAGTCAGACTTGCAAGACATGCTCAGATCTCTGGCTCTCACTTGCTGGGAGGAGTATGGGATGAGATGGATGTTTGTTTCTTAGCCCGAGCACCGGTAGGCTCACAGCCACCCACCAGAGCAGCATACTGACTGCCTGTTTTCCCAGCACCCCAAGTTCCACCATGGTGCGGATCTCCAGAAACGCTGATATGGTTCTTGCCCTGGGGCCGCCGTGGCTTGGGAGCCCACAGCCACTTACCAGAGCAGTGTGCTGGATGCCTTTTTCCCCAGCACCCCAAGTTCCAACATCGATTTATTTTTTTTGTTGTTATTGTGCTGAGGATCAAACTCAAGGACTTGCACATTCTAGGCAAGTACTCTGCTATTGATCTACATCCCTAGATCTTCCTATCTTGATTTCTAATTTCCATGGATTAATTATTACAAATTTGTGAAAATTTCAAGTATTACCACTTAAGCCTGTTTTTAAAATATGTTCACTTAGTGGCAGTTCATATGTAGTTTCAAATAATGCATGAATGTGCTCATATACATGCTTTCATAGTGAATTCTTTCTTTCCATTTTATCTCCTTAACCACTTCAGCCTCCTTTGACTGCATTCATGTGGTAACTCATAAAACCTCTTAATATGTTTCCACCCATTTTTCTCTTTATTTAAAAAATTCTATGTAACATATTTGTATACATGCTTCCATATATATGCAACTATAGGGCTTACAATCATTAATTTAAAAATGGGTCATATTTTCTCCCTTGGCTTCACCTGGAGGAATAATGTAATAATTTGGATGTAATTTGTATTTATATTTTAAGTGGCAGCACAGTATTCTATAATTTAGATGGAGCATTGTCTACTCAGCAGTCTTAATCATTGAACTTCGATTTTGTTTCTGTATTTCTGACACTACAGATAATGCTGCAGTAAGTGACCTTATAATTCTCTCTCTCCCAATGTGTTTGTTTCTTTGGGATAGATTCCCAGGATTAAGATTGCTATGGTAGATAGGATTTTTAATTTTAATGGAATTTGATAAATCTACCAGCAGCAAGATAAATCACTAGCAACAGGCAATGTAAAAAGATTTTATGTAGTATTTATAGAAAAATCACTCATACACAACAGTTGTGTAGCAATAAATGTTACTTTTTTTTTTTTAAAGAACAATAAACTTCTGGTAAGGAAGTTTCAAACAAAGAAGCATTCCACCGGGATATGTTCTCCTTTTTAATTACTGTAATTGGGAAGTAGAGTTGGGCAGGGGGATGGGGTGGGACAGGCAACTTGGAGAAGAAAGAATACAGAAATAGAACTTTTCCTAAGTTTGCTTTTATCACCAATAGATGACTTTCCCCTCCATAGCAATGCTGTCCTAACAGGATGTCTGAGTATCTTGGTATTATAGTCATGTGGCTGTTACGTACTTTTCCTTTCATGCTCTCTGGTTATTATTTTTTTAGCTAAACATTTTGTAGTTTGAAGCATGCTGACATACAGTACTTAAACATTTGTCCTATTTTTCAGTGGTCTGGAGTGAAAAAGGGGAGAGTTCAAATACAGAGATTCTGGGGAGGTACAGGTGATCAAGCCCTTAAATAAGCGTATAAAGAAACACAACAGTAAGATGCTCGGTTCCCTAATTTTATAGCGCATCTTTGTGGGTGACAGACTAGAATATCATGATTACAAACCTGAATTTAAAAAACTCTCCTAAACATATTTATTAGACTACTCCTCTTCATAGGAAGAACACTAACATTGGCTGGTTAACATTTTTTAAATGTTTGCATTAGTAATTTCCTCTAGGAAATATGAGTTCTTTAGTAGACATACAGTAAGTAAGATAGATTGGTATAATCGGCACATTCACTATAAAAATGTGATAGATGAGAATTAACTAGGGGCCTGGGGTTTAGCTTAATGGTGTGAGTGACTGCCTGCAAATACAAGGCCATGAATTTGATCCCCGGTACCAAAACAAGCAAACAAACAAACAACCAAAATTAGCTAAAAGGAGACTGTTCCAAATGGTAAGAATTTAATTTTAAGACAACCATGAAAATGAAATTTGAAATTAAATAGATATAAAATTTTAAATTAGGAATAATTCAAACTTGTTTTTTAAACATGAGAAATACTTTAATGTAAATTTCTCTCTTTTATAGCTTGCTTTCTCAACACATTGAGAAATGTAGGCCAAGAGAGAACTGCTTTAATTTTCCCATCTGTTTCATTTTCTTTTTTTGCTGCATCACAAAAAGATGAGAGCATTCTAGAAAATACTTGTATTCTACCAAGAAATTTGCCATGTTATTAAATCATTGAACAGATTCAATTTATTTACTTTTGGAATAACACATTCAAATTAAGCAGTAATGTCTTCTTGAGGAGGGAGAGAAATTCTTCTTCACTTCCTGGGAAAAACCAGGGGTAGGATATAAATAAAATACTCTTTCACAGTAGCATCGGGTTTGTCTCTTCATCAGTTCTCATTTTCAACAAGCCTCGGGCCTGGTCCTTATCAGGTTTCCACTGAATTGGAGAGAGGCGTTGAAGGGAGAGTGGAGACATCGCTTCTAGCATGGAACTAGAGAAGCACCACAGCTCTTCTTTTAAGTCTAAATCTTCAAAGAGGGTCATGACAGAGGTCATTTAAACTCTCAGGCCAAGGAAATGCACACACCTAATACCGGTCAAAGGACTAATTCACAACTGGGTACTTAACTGGAGGAGAAAGTAATCCTTGGAATTAAAGTAAACACACACATATATAAATAGTTTATATGATCTGCCAAAACAAAATTCCAAGTGGTTTCTGGAGACTTTTTTGAGATGGGTGCCTTACAAATCTAAAGCTTATTTAGCAAAGACTCAAATTCAGCACAAACCTAATAGAATCGTTCTCCTCCCTAACCTGCTCCTTTTTGACTTCTGTTTTTTGATGACAGTCTGGTAGCTGGTAGTGTATTTTGTTACTCTACCTGTATTTTTTAGAGAAATTGGATGGACTAGCATGATTTACTGAAATCATGGTCAACCTGGAAACATCTCACTGAATTTCACTGAAAACTAACACAAGTTCTTCAGATTTGACTTTCTTTTTATGGATGAGGAATCAAACTTTGTAGGTAAAACATACAAACAAAAAACATAGAATTTGGAAACCAGAAATGTTTGTTCACATCTCAACTCTGTCACAAAAAGTAGGTCATCCTGGGAAATTTTAAGTCTCCCAGTTCTTACATTCTTTAATAATTATTTACATGATGATGTTTCTATATTTGTTAGTATATTGAGAAAAAATGTTAACATTAATAGAGTCATACAATTAATAGATTACAGAGCCTGTACATATTTTAAGTTGAAAAAAATATAGAGTTGCTGGGGATTTAGCTCAGTGGCTTAAGCATCTGTCTGGCAAACTCGAGGTCGTGAGTTTGATTCCCGATACAAAAAAAAAAAAAAAAAAAAGAAAAGAAAAAATATATAGAGTTGAAATTCTCTTAGGAAAGTCCTTTAATCCATCTTTCTTTTGCCCATGTTCTTGCCCACTTGAATTACTTTGCCTCTACATGCCTCAACTTGAAATGTTTTTCTCCTCCATCTACTTAAGTCTATCCACACTTCAAAGCCCAGCACAGCTCTTATCCTCTCTGAAACCTTTGTCTGAAAATTACAGAGGATATTGAATAACTGAACTTTTGAAATAAATAATAATTTCATTGTGTATTTCAACCCTTAGCAGTTTATAATAAGCTTTTTGATATGCATAACTTGTGTTTAAATTATTCATTCTCATAGTTATTTCCAATAAATACTCATGGAATCTGTACCACATGTTCTCTGATCTTGGACATTATTTATGTAATTTTCCTTTGGAAAATGAGAATGGAAATCACTATCTTTCAAGGTTATGGAAGACTGAATAAGATAACACAATATGAAAGTGCCTCTCCTAAGTTATGGCATAAATGTTTTACTTTCTCTTTTGTAGCATATTTTTGAAAATCAGGAAAAAAATTGCTAAATGTGTTCTCAAAAATTAGCAATACCTCATCAAGATTTCTTTCTTTGTCATAGTAAACATCTTGTAACTAGCACTACCATCTTTAAATATTTCATATCCTCCTGGAGAGGTCACCCATAAACACTTTTTAACTTATTAACATTAAGTGAATTCTATGTTCAAGTGTTTGAAATACTGCAATTGTTAAAAAACTGAGCTGGGCATGGTGGCGCAAGCGCTCCAGTGGCTGAGGCAGGAGGATCGCCATGACTGTGAGTGAGGTCAGCCTGGGATAAAAAGTGAGTTCAGGGCCAACCTGAACTGTATAGCAAAACTCTACCTCAAAAAAGACAAACAAAACAAAAACAAACAAACAAAAGACATTGAGAGGTTCCTTTTTCATTCCCCTTTTTTCAGTGAGGCTATTTCATTTGTCACGAATTTGTCACATTCTATATTGCATCCTGAGATTGCTAGACTTTAAAAATGGCTTTGTTCACATAGCAGTATGTATGTAAGATTCATTCACATCTATACATGGCTTGGTACCTCATCATTTTTATTACTGAAGAGTAATTCATGTGTGGATGTATCTGAATATTTAAAACAGCCTTCTGCTCTTGTTTCACACATACAATATCCTCTCATGTATTTCTGGCATATTATTCCTTTGCGTATATTGATATTTCCTTCTTCCTTAGTCCCTGCTTCCTCCAGGTTGCTTTTCTTCTGGCTGTTTTTGTGAACCTCTATTTTCACAAAATCTTTCCTCAAATATATGTCTCAGCTGTCTCTTTAAGAGCAGGGTGTCAAAAGTAGTAGCTCCCAGTGTAAGCTCACTTTTGTGACTATGAGCCCACTGTAGCAAAACAGGCACCTGGGCAAGTGAGGTTCCCTGGGGATCCACCAGCTTTCTGAGAGCCAGAAGGGAGAAGGCTCACAGTTTAAGTTTAGCTCAAAACTTCAGTCTAACTCTACTGCGCATATCTACATGGACCAAAAAAACCCTCCTTTTACCTCTTCCAAAGAAAAGACCTCCCTCATCTTCTTGAACAGCTTCAGTGAAATCTAATTCACATACCATAAAATCCATCCACTTAATGTGTATGACTCAGTGGGGTTTTGTACATTTATAGTTATGCATCTGTTATACCAATTTTAGAACATTTTCATCACTCCAGAAATAACTTGAACGCCCTTTAGCGGTCACTTCTCTTCTATCAGTGTCCTGTCCTCCACGGCCTCCTCACCTGTTTTTACCCCAGACCTAGGAAAATTCTAATCTGCTGTCTCTATGGACTTGTCCAATCTAGACATTTGATGTAATTGAATGATATACTTTGGATTCTTCCACTTAGTATGTTTTCAGGGTCCATCTGTGTGGTAGCATGTGTTAGTACTTCTTTTGTAATTGCCAAATAATATTCCATTGTACACATATAACTTACAAGTGTTTCTATTTTTGGCTATCATGAGCAATGCTGCTACAAATAATCATGTTTCAATTTTGTGTGTGGACTTCTTTCTGTTGGGTACATACTTACAAGTAGAATTGCTGGATTATAAGGTAAATGTGTTTAACCATTTGAGGAATTGTTGGCCTCTTTTTGAGGGGACTTAACTATTTACATTCCACAGAGCAGTATGTGAGGGTTCCAGTTCACCATATCCTATGTAACACTTGCTTTTGTCTTTTTCATTATAGTCACTCCAGAATATGTGACATGCGATCTCATTTTGCCTAACTAGTTTTAAATGTATTTTCAATTATTCTTAACTTTAATTCTGCCTTCTCATGATTTCCAGTAATCTCTGCTCCTTTAAAAGTTCTACAGTGTACATTGCTTCCCCACACTGATCACTTAGCAGTAGGATTTCTGTTTCTGCTGTATCAGTTATTTCTGGTCTAACAATTTCTAATTTCCAAAATTTCATGGTTTCTTGTCTTCTGCTCCATTTTCTTTGCCTTGTTGGTTTTATGTCCTTTATAAATTCCTCTACTTTATTTTAATGAAGTTTTAGAGGGAGAAATAACTAATGCATATAATCCTTAAACTAGAAATTTATTTTATTTTTATTTGCACTGTGGAGTTCGTTTTTATTTTTAAAGGAGAATGAAGTTTAACAAATGTTTCCTGTTTCTGAGAGGTAATCAAGACACATAGCACACTGAATGAAACATTTGTTTTGGAAATAAGTGAAAACAGAAGCATACTTGAATTATTCATATTCTGTACTCATGCAGTCACTTAAAATTATGTGAGCATATCCTGTATTATTTTCATCTTTTAAATTAATCAAGCATTATACAAGTGGTGATTATTAACTTCATTTTTAGAGCTTTAAGAATAAAAATGGTAATACTCATTTTCCCATACTCCCAGGCAGAACACTAAATATTGTATATACCTTATCTCACTTGAACTTATGAGGACGTCATGAGATTAGTACTTTGAAATTACGGTCACTGATGAGGAAGCTGTGGCTTAATGTTAATGGGCAGTGATAGTGGGGTTAGGTGTTTATTTTCGCTTTTCTGATCCCAACAGCCAGTTCTATTTACACTTTACACTGTTTTAGGGGAGACTCTTTATTTGTTCAGTACATAAAGCAGGGTGGGCTCATTAAATATGCAAGGTCATGAATTGTGTATATGCGTTTACCTTTTTTGTGAAGGTTTTATTAAAACATCTCTACACTTTACACTTTAAACACATATGAATTCTTAAATTCTTAAGTTCTTCCTAGTTGTGGATTTTTCTGTTTTTTTATGCCATACCATTTATCATCAATTAACATTAATTTAATGTGAGGTGAAATGCTAGTTTTAGAAGTCAGTATATAATTGAATATAGACTTTATTGTGTCCAAAAAGTAGATTTATGCTCCTCTATCAAATATAAGAGAAATGAAATGTTTGCTTACTTCATAAAAATTTAGTTTCTATTTTGAGTTGTCTTTGTTAAATTCCTCAATTGTTTTATTGTTCTGCATCTAACGAGATAACTATCTCAGGTGGGTGTGGTTGAAGAGATGATACCCAAATCTAACATTCTTTCCAGATCCGTTTTATTCCTCTTCATCCCTTAACCACTTCACCGAAATAATTCATAGGCAAAGCTCTCAAGACAAAGGGGGAACTTACTGAAAGTCCCCAAGGAAGGACTGGAATGTGGGCTGTGGACAGGGATGTGCCAGGAACCTTGAGGGAGGCATTGTGCCTGCAATGTGGGGAGCAAAGAGCAGGCAGTGCCAGATAAAGCTCAAGAGCTTAACCGGATGCTCCTGCAGGGCACTGCAGGCAAGGCCAGTAGTTCACAGTACAGAGCTGATGAGTCGACCTTGAGTCATAAAGGACAGGGGACTTCCATGCAGCCTGCAGTTTAGGCCCCAGTGTATCTGCAGGGAATCCAAAGGAGGGATTTGATCCTGAGTCTAGTAGTTCTGGAGTAGTGTTCAGACATTAGAGGATTATTATCACTTTAGTGTGACATGCCTGTCTGTAGTCCTGAGTGGCTGGAAGGGATATCTTCAATATTATTTTAGGACACATGTTCATGGAGGTTATCTTATGCACAAACAAGAATCTCTATTTAGAGAGATTTTCCAGGACATTTAAGCCATCAGTGCTAACAGCATTGAATTGAACACACTCCTGCTTATGTAGGAATTAGTTGATCTGCCTTTATTTAGTTTTTATAGTATCAAAAATGCGAGCTAGCATTTAAAGTCTCTATATATTATGTTCTAATTTTATCATTTATAGACATAGCTGCTTGAGATAGAGATCAATATGACACAATTGCTGCCTTTGGGAGCCCTTAATCTAACGAGAGAAAGACAGGTAGGAAAATATGCCAAAAAAAAAAAAACAACACAAAGGGCTGGACTGTAGGAGAGTCTTAATTTGAATGTTTCTATAGTGGTCATAGAAAACTGTGTCAGTCGTAGTTGATGACGATCATGGTAGCTGTTATTCTTAGGCATTATGCTGGATTCTTTGAACAAATTACATGAAAATAGCAACCTTAGACTTGCCCTAGTCTCCTCCCTCCTCACTATCCCTAACAGTCATTAAAATTAATGTTTCTATTACTTTAACTCTTGTGGTCTCCTCCTTTGGTGCTGCTTTATAGTCTTAGTTCAGATTTTGATAATCCTTATATGCCACACTGCAAGACTCATCTGTCATGAGTTTTCCTGTTTTTAATTTCTACAAATTTAACATCTTCCTAAGATAAAAACTCAATTATAACACTCCCTGATTTATATCTCTTGTATCCAATTGCTATCGATCTTAGTAGGAAATACCAAATCTAGCCCCAGGTTTGTTTAATGGAACTTGAGTCTGGCCACTCTCTTTCATCTTTACTCAATTACATTTCCCTTTAGGTGGTCCACACTTTGTATTTTGGCTCAGACTGCTGATTCATTAGTCAAAAATGCTTATCTTCCCTTTTTACTGCCATGGTTCAGTTGGTAAACAAAGCTTAAGCATCTAGCTCCTTTCCTTCTGTATGACCTTTGCTAAGGTGGAGGTATAAATAAAGAACTGTGAAGAATAGTCTGCTATGTTATACTTCAAAAATTACCATAATTAATATTAAAATAGGCTTCTGGATGAGAAAAAGTATTGGGAAGATATTCAATAATTTAAAATGGGTCAGTTAATTAAGACAAATTACAATTATTCCCTATATGAGTAAACCAACAAATGACTTTCAAAATTCACAAAGAAAAATTGATAGCACTGAAAGGATAACTACAAATTCATAAATTTAGGAGAAACTTTAATAATTTGCTTTTAGAAACAAAAGTGGAAAGGAAGTAAATAGCACTTAGTACTATAAGTATAAACTAACTTAAAATTTAAAAATCTAATTAGAATTAAAATTAAAATTTGGCTGGGTGTGGTGGTGCATGCCTGGAACCCCACATCTCAGGAGACTAAGGCAGGAACATCATTGTGAATTCTAGGCCAGCCTGGGATAAGTGAGTTCGAGGTCAGCCTGCATAAAATAGTCCTTGTGTTAACCTCCCCTGCCAAAAAATTAAATATAAAATTTTAAACACTCTACTCAAAAACAGCAGAATATATATTCTATATATGTGTACATGAAACATTTAACAAAATAAACTGCATTCTGGGCCATAAAGCCAATCTTAGAAAATTTAAAAGAACAATAATCATCCAAAGAATGTTCTCTGATCACAACAGAATCAAACTAGAAATTATTTAGAGAAAGAGACCCAGAGGGCTAGGGATACAGCTCAGTAGCGTAAGTGCCTGCCTGGCAAGTGCAAAGTCCTGAGTTTGATTTCCAGTACAAAAAAACGAAAAAAGAGAAACACCCCCCACATTTTTGGAAATGAAATAACACACTTCTAAATTTACTCAATAAGGGAAAACTAGATGAAATGTGAACTAAATTAAAATAAAAATTCAATATATTAAATGTTTAAGCTAAAGTAATCCTTAGAGGGAAGCATATGAGGAGGCTCATATTATACAGTAGTTCCTTGATTGGTTCTGGGCCGCCCACTGCAGGGGTGGGGGTGATGGTGTTGTGCTCAAGGGAGATTTTCGCTTGTGAGGTCCCCGAGCTAAACAACACATGTGTAGCTTTGTGCAGTGGTAGTGTCTTAGTCAGTGAGGTTTCTACGTGGTGCGATTATTGCTAACAAAAATGTTTTATGCAGCAGCAGGCAGCACAAAGCAGGCAGAGCACAAAAGCACAAAAGCAGGCCACATCTTTATTGTATAATTCTTATACAGGTTGTTGTCTCATATTTACATTCTCACATAACACTGTAGCCAGCATATGGGTGCTTACTCATGCTAAGTCATAGTTACAGAATTATGTGGCACTGTGCATCTGTGTTGGACAAGTGGGGTTATGTCCTCAGGTGTCATTAGATGTCCCTGAGCTTTGAAATAGCCTGAGTGGTTCCCCATCATTCTCCATCTTCTAAGACCCATGGAGCAGAGTGTGTTTGAGAATTTTTGTTTATGAATCACCTTCATTTTACACCTGGGATTTCTATCTCATGCTGAAGATTCTGAATCTCAGACAAGAACTGTTCAGTCTTCTTTCTAGGCTCAGAGAACCCAGAGCATTTATTAAATGGAGTCACTATTCTGGATAATAATGGAAAGAAATTGCTATCAGCCACTTAAGTTCGTACCTAATACTAAGGTTTGTTTGCTCACCACTGACCAAGTCAAAGGGGTCCATTCATTCTGGTAAAAAAGATTTATTCAGAGCTACCTCTGAGGAAATGGGGGGCCCCTTTGCCTCAAGTCATCACCTCATCAGTGTGTTGGGGTCTTTTAGATCAAGGGGATATGGCATGATGGAAGGGGATACAATGGAAGACTAGACAGGTTCAGGCTTGCTCCATTCCTTCCTAGACCCGGACCTCTTCCTGCCTTGCCTAAGGAAATGATATTGGCTTGACCTCCTTCTCTCTGGGTCTATATGTCCATTCCTCTGGATGAGCCATTTATGCTCTAGGTCTGAGGAGTTTGGAGAAGTTACTTGTCTTTAAAGGAAAATAAATCTAAATTTAAAGATGGGATCATCTTTATGGAAGATGGATTTTGGATTATGGATTTTGGAAGGCAAAATTAATCCACATCTCTTTTCTAGATAGTGGAGAATTAAGTTACACCAAGAAACATATCTGGCCAATGAGTGATGACTTCTAATCATGGCGAACCCTAGAGATAATGATATAGGGGAATGAAACTCCCGACCTACTATGTCCGGTACGAGCTCATGTTCTCTAAAATCTAAGACCAAATTTTAGGAACAACGGAGTTTAAGAGCAGAATATATTTATTGAGAGAAAGAAAGCTTCTTTCTGAAGAGAGACAGAAGGGTTCCCAAGTGGGTTACCAAGGACTCTGTCTTTTCCAAGGACATTTATAGAGTAAAACTATGGGTTCAAGGTGGGGGAAGACTGGAAACTCACAAGGCAGATGGGCATAAGGTGGGACATGACTATAGTTAGCCAATAAGATCAATAGTTCAGGTAAAATTGATTACATTAGGGACAAATGGAGAAGCCTGTCACGTAGAAAGCAAGAATTCTTATGGTGGAGCAGTGACTTTCCTAGGGGATGGGAACTGTTTAGGGTATCAGTCCTCAGGATATAGGTGTATTTGTTTGGTCCTTTGTCTTGAGGCCCGGCCCACAGCAGGAGGCGTCAGTCTCCTAGCAGCTGCCAGGTATCTGCACTGGCTCCATTGAGGACCCAGCCCTGTCTCACTGCCTATATTTTTAACTAACTCAGCTGCCTGCAACAATAAAGCTCTCAGGACTACCACAAGAAGCTGCAGGATCCTAAGGAGACTGATGGCTGTCTAAAGGATTTAAGAGAACAATTAAAAGAACTTACCATCCAGTATGAATAGTCTGAAAATGATCTGCAAAATGTTGGGCAGATTGTAGGTGCAGTGCTTAAATGATTAACTTAAGAAAATTCATTGTTAAAACTCCAAATGGACAGTTTGACAAAAGTAAGCTGAAGCCAGGAACAAGAGTTGCTTTGGATGTGACTAGTATCATGAGACATTTGTTGGATCCATTGGTTTACAACATGTCTGATGAGGACCCTGGGAATGTTTCTTATTCTGAGGTTGGAGGGCTGTCAGAACAGATTCGAGAACTAAGAGAGGAAATTCTATTACCTCTCCCAAACTCACAATTATTCCAGTGTGCGAGAATAATACCTCCAAAAGGCTGTTATATGAACCGCCAGGCACAGGAAAAGCACTCTTGGCACAAGCTGTTGCTAGCCAGCTGAACTCAATTTCTTAAAGGGTGTATCTAGTTCTATTGTAGATAAGTACATTGGTTAAAGTGCTTGTTTTATTAGAGAAATGTTTAATTATGCAAGGGACCATCAGTTATGCATCATTTTTTATGGATGAAATAGATGCTATTGGTGGTTGTTGGTTTTCTGAGGGCGCTTCAGATGACAGAGATTCTGAGAATTTTAATGGACTTATGGAACCAGATGGATACTCTGCATAGAGTTAAAATGATCATGGCTTCAAACAGACCAGATACACTGGATCTTGCATCCAGGAAGATTAGATAGAAAAATACATATTGATTTACCAAATGAACAAGCAAGATTAGATATATTGAAAATCCATGCAGGTCCCATTACAAAGCTTGGTGAAATAGATATTAAAGCGGTTGTGAAACTTTCAGATGGCCTTAATGGAGCATACCTGAGAAACGTTTGTACTGAAGCAGGTGTGTTTGCAGATCGTGCTGGTCGTGGTTTGTAGTTCAAGAAGACTTCATGAAAGCAGTCAGAAAAGTGGCTGATTGTAAGAAGTTAGAGGAAAAATTGGACTATAAACCTTTTTAGTTTACTGAAAGGTTTTTGATGGATGCAGAACACTCTTAATGTGAAAATAAAGTTAAGGAAAATAATGTGTGTATTGGCAATGATCTCATTAAAAGTGTATAAATAAAATGTATGTGAATAACATCATAAAATTAGTTTGTAATTCAGTAATTCAATTTTAAAATTGGAACAGAAAAAAATTTTATGCAAATGTTGCATTGTTGCAGAAGTTATGAGTATTAAACTTTTCATATTTGCAATGTGAGCATTTTGTAAAATATTGAAAGTGGTTTGACATAGTAGTATGGAGAGCATTTCGTATGATTTATTTTATATGATTTGTTTTCCTCATCCTAAAACTGAATAAAACCTGTTTGGTTTAGTTCTTTAAAAAAAAGATATCTGGATTGCAGAGAGAAGAATGAAATGGAATCAACCATCTGTTAATAATAGGAAGAACTAGTGTAGTATTTCTGGATAATAGTATGACTTTCTCAAAGAATTAAGGGAAAGAATAAAACTGAATTGCTTTTCTCAATAACAGAGGAAGTCAACCCAGAGACGACAGCAAGGTAGCACTTTTAGCCCGCAAGAAAGTCAACAGGAGGGCGTGTGAATAAAGATTACTTCCTTGAATAGCCATCAAGCGCAGAGGAAGTTTGTGTCTAGGGAGGAGGTTCCTAGAGCCTGTATCCAAGACCTTTCATTACTGTTAATTATGACTTGGGGCCAGTGGATCTCGCAAGCCTCAGCTGCGATATTCTTAAGAGGGAGCACAAGTATGACCTTCCCAGACTTTCACGGTGACACAGATATGAAGCTTGCATTTTCTTTGAACTTCCTAGAAGAAAGGATCTCAGAAATTAACTTAGGGATGTTGAGGATGGGAACATTTTTTGTCATTTAAGACTGATGAGATGTTAGAACCAGAAGAGAAAGTACCCAGTCAAAATATTGAGTTCTGAGGTCTTGCAAGCTCTTTCCAGAGTTTCTTTCCAGGTTCTTGTCCTGAATAAAGAATTGGACGAGCTAAGTGAAAAAGCTACAGAGGTTTTACATTTACGAATGGCAGGAAAGGAAACACGCCCTGCAGAGTGGGAGCAGGTCTCTGAGAAGAGAGATCCTAGTGACCAGAGGGGAAGTCTTGTATCCCTCCTCTCATCAGTCTGGTGCCTGATCTAAGCTGTCTTATCAAAAACCTGCGTGATTTTGAACCAGAAGAACTGAAGACAGCAATTTTTGATGGTTCCCAGGTGAAGAGCTTGGGAAGTCTTTTTCTGCTCACGTGTCCTTGTGCTCTGTGATTGACAGGTCATTCCCACTTGCCCCGCTCTCTGGCCATGCTCTAATTTCCTGTCTCATAAACACTTCATTTTATAGCTGAAGAAATGGTACTAGATATAGGGAATGACTTGTCTCCGATTCCATGGAATATTGTGACATTGCTGGGACTAAGACCTAAAATGCCTGACTCAAGATTGATGTTTTACAAGGTCATGTTTAAGGTCACATCACAGGACTAGAGTGGCTTTTTGGAAGAAACTCTGGGGACCTAAATGAAAAACAATGGAAAAATGAAAAATAACATTATTAGCATCTAATGAAAACTTTCAATGAACCAGGGCACAGTGCTGAGTGTTTTTATATATTTTAAACCTCAATGAATCCTCTCAAAAAACCAAGAAGCAGGTATACTGCCATTTGATAGCTGTTGAAACTGGTATTAGGCAATTAAGTAATTTGTTTCAAATACTTGTGCCTGAGTGTGTATTTGACTACAGGTCAGGTGTGCTTGAAGAAAAGCTGGAGTTTTCCACTCCCACACCCGGGTACATTAACAAGCACCCTGATGTGATAAGACTTGGAGTAGAAATTAGTTAAGATTTCCAGCATCTGATTTTCCCTGTGGTGGGAAGGAAGGGACTAAAATATTACTTCCTCATGGATGAAAGCGGGTAGTAAGTAGGGTATTCTAAAGTTGCATCTCATACTGTGAAAACAATGCTTATTTCAATAAATTCAGGGTTTCTGTGCTGTGTTAGATGTCGTTACTCCAGTGATTATTTTCCTTTTGGCTCATGGACTTTCTCTGCTCTTATAAAAGTTTTTATTTTAACCTAATCATTTTTGTTTTCTACAGATATTTTAAAATATTCGTATATAATTTATTTCCAAAACACTATTGGTTCATAACTATGAGTTTTTTGTTTGTTTTATTTTAAAGAGGATAAAACCAAGGAAAATAAAACAATAAAACCAATTAAATAAACCAGTATAAGTGAGACAGGACTTCAACACTTTACAAAATCAGCAATAGTTACCATAATACCTTTTGTTATTTTCAAAACAGCTGCAGATACCTGCGGACATAGAAATCGAACAGAACACAATAGAGCAAAAACAAAACAATGAATGCAATAAAAGACTTTAAGCTAACAGTAAATCCAAAATGGCTACCGTACTATATGTCTTGCTATCTTTTAAATAGCTGCTCCTGCCATCAGATTTAACATAAAACAAAAAAGAATAAAACCCAACCCAAGAAAACAATGAAAATGGTATGATTTCTTTCACACAGATCGCCTATTTGTTGGCTATGAGCCCAAAGATATTCATGCTTTTGGCTTTAACTTTAATTTCTATGAATATTTCATCTGGAGGTGAGAGAAGGTGAGGCCTGGTTTTCTCACCCCACAGTCTGCATATGGTGCCGACTCATGGAGAGAGTATGGGGTGCGGCTGTCCCCGCTCCAGCAGCAGCCCACGCATGCTGCTGGTTTCCAGGTGGGGATCACCTTCTTCTTGTGGGGTCTGGTTCTCTCTCCCCACAATCCGCAAATGGCCTCAGGCTTGTTTTTTTTAGATAAGGTCTCACTATGTAATCCAGGCTGGCCTGGAATTTGTGGCAATCCTGCTTCAATCTCCAGAGTGCTGAAATTATATTTATGTGCCACCATGCCTGGCAAGAAAACTGAAATTATTGACATTGTTAAAATCTTCTCACGCCTAGTTCTTCAAGAAATTTGATCACCTTCAGATGAAATAGTCATAGTAATTAAAGTTACAGCCAAAAGCATGAATATCCTCGGACTCAGCCAACAAATAGGTGGTCTGTATGAAAGAAAACAGGCTCACAATTTAGGGCTTTAGTCTCTCATAGTTACACAGAGCACTGACCTCACTGATTCTTGCTCAAATTAATTGTCTTCTAGGTTGTGTTTTCTCATCATGGAAAATTTCTTTTCTCAATTCAAACCACGTGGGTTATAATGAGGAAACAAAAGCACAAACTGCTCCCCACACCCAAAAGCCCCTTCGGTTAGGGAATCCCAGGTGACCCCAGAGAGCTGTTAGAGGGCTGGTCCTCAGCACATACCATACATAGGTGGAGGGCTTGTTGTTCTCAGCTCCCCGCCTATTAGAGGATACCCCTATTGTTTCTGAAAATGCTGACCAGGATCCAAACTTCTAGCAAAAATCCCTCTACCCCTACTACTGCAGCAAACGCAGGAGCAGAAGCGGCAGATAAGTGTTTTGATAAATTGCAAGATGGACAAGGCTTGCAGTGCCCCCAGCACTGCTGATACCAAATGCCTTTAAGATACAGCTTTTCCCATCCTAATCTACAAAGGAAACAGGAAAAAGGAACTTAAAACTCCCTGTGCTCAGACAGAAATGAGACTGTTACAGCCTGCTTCGGAGCTGTTCTTTCTTGTGTCTAACTTGTAAACAAGAGCTGGTAGAACATGCAAATGGAAAGTCACACAGCTCTGGGTTTCTGAAGGAATCCTTGGGACCTCATGCACATCTGTGGATGCTGGATGGAGAGATTTGGGAAAGCATGGACTCTTTAGCCAGCTTAGTTCTCTGTGGAGTCAGCTTGCTCCTTTCTGGTAAGTTTTGGCTTTATGTTTTAAATTCTGAAAGTCAGTGGCTTCTGGGCTCTCCCATCAAATCTTAGTTCTGGTTATCAGGGAGATGCTACGGCATTGGCACTGTTTCTTTGTGATTCCCCATTCAATACATGAAGGGATCGAAATTCAGAGTCCCTGTGGCATGCACTCGTTTTCTAGCGTTTCTCTGCTGGATGGTTGCCTGGCTGATGCCATAGGCTCTCTGAGGACAGCTTAAGTCATTCAGTGGAAGAAATCTGTGTAGTGGTATATTATTTTCTGCTCTTCATTCAAGAGTGTTTCCTTAGTAATAAACCTGGTTTAACCTGCTTCAAGGAATATCTTCAGTAAGTTTTTTTGAAAATGAAATTTGTGCTGAGTACAATGGGTACCCAGCTAAGATAATGTCTAGATTGTCTTTAGAAAATAAGAATTAAGATGCTTTTCTGTGACTATTTCATACCTCAATCCTATTGTAATCAAAGCAGTCAAATTCTGGTCTCTTTTATATCTGGATTAGGGAAATTGGGATTATAATTTTTGTTTTATTTTTAAAAAAACCTAGTATATAAATAATTCAGTATGTATTGGGCCAAGGAAGCTAAATCCTAGGCAGTTACCAGGATCAGCAGGCACAGGAGCTGACTGAAGCTCACTGTGGCACTAAGGGATGGCTGGGAGAATGTGCCTGGGCTTAGTTCACAGATTGCCGGAGTCTGTAGACTAGAAAGACGGAGTCTGTAGCTGAGTGCTGCTATAGCTCACTCAGCACACATGACAGAGCCCAAAGAGGCAGCAGAACCTGAACCACAGATCATAAGCACTTTATTGTCACTGATCTCTCCCTTTTGGTTTGAAAGACATTCCAATTTTTATAAAGAAAAACTGAATTGATAATGCAAGTGAATTTGGAAAAATACATTGAATTTAATGGTGCTAGCAATCATATAGTAAGAGATTTGCTTCAAATGTAAGTATCTGTTATGCTACTTTTATATTTTTCTGTGTTTAGTCTGCCAAAAACGTATACACTTCAGGGAGAAAAAAACATGTATAAATATTTTAGTATTAAATCATTGAAACATCATGAAATTTATACAAGTTACCTTTGGCCTCTACAATTACAAGAGGTACTCGGAGCGGTGGCCAGTAACTTCCAGACATTTATTAGTAGGGCCAACTGCTGCTTGGTAACTATGGTCATTGAGATTGCTGCACGTGCATTTTCAGTTTTTTCTCTAAGGGCCAGCAGGGTAGTGGGTTTTCTGCAATAGAAGACATCCTTTAGGGTCCCCCATGAATAAAGATCTGCAGATGTTAAATCCAGAGAATGTGCACCCTATACAAATTTTTCTTTCCATGAAGTGTGTATGCAGGGTTTTTTTTTTTTTGGTAGACTTTGTATTAAAGTATTAAAATTAAATTAATTCATTAAGATAATAGTTATATAAATTGCTTATATAACTCTTTAGTTTGCTTTCAACAACCAATGTATTAGAAATTTAACAATAGCTTAAGAATAAGATTGTAACACAAATTGCTGAAAATGAAAGATTATCTTGGATAATGGTTTCGGTATTTATATAGAGAGATTGTTTATATTAACGTAGAGATCATATTTACTCCAATATACACAGTATCTATATAGGGATTGTTTATGTTAATGTAGAGATTATGTTTACTCCAATAATATGCACACTTAAATAGTTAGCATTATGCCCCACTTTCGTTTTACTAAGTGCTATGTTTATCAGTGACATGAAATCTGGAGCTGATTCGCTCCCAGGGATTGTAGCAAGGCAAACCTCAGGCGTCTACAGGAATGCAAACCCCAAGTTGTCATGATGTACCTTATAGGTTAAATCACGTATATGTCCACATGCAAACATACACACCCCGCTGTTCTAATTTACTATTTTCCTCTAGAATGACTTTGTGTTGGTACCTGATAATATAAGCTTAAAAACAGTTTTATAACATCAAGCAAAAAGATTATGGGGGGGGGGGCTAGGGATATAGTGCAGTGGTAGAGAGTGCTTGCCTAATATTGCAAGGCCCTGAGTTTGATCCCCAGCACCATTACAAAAAGTTATGTGACTCAAATATTTTTTGCATGTCCAGACTTTAGTTCCATAACAAAACCAGCACTGACTAGGAGTTACAGGATCAAGGAGAAGGAGCAGGTCAGGCTCTTCTTAGAAAGAAAGGGCACGTTAGCAAAGTAGTTTCTAGGGTAAGTCTGTTGTGTTAAATTCTAACTGGCAGCCTCAGGGAGCATGAATGCTCAAGGCTTGGCCACTACAGCAGCAGGAAGCCAGCTCGGTGGCTGCCTATAGCCACAGGAGCCTATTCTTGTAGTCAAACTCTGCTAGTGGACTGCAGTAATGGAGCAAGGGACTTAGAACTTACAAGTTTGTCTCTAGCCCAGTGGGTGGTTTCAGACTTCTTTTTTCTGAACAAGGAAAAAAATATGCCACATTTGCCTCAGTAAAGGTGGATCTGGTGGCTGGACTCCTCATAAGAAGTTGGAAGACATATGTAGCTTACATAAGCCTCTCACAAACTATCCCAGATTCTAGGGATTTTCTCTCCCAGTTGAGTGAGAATCATTGCTGATTTCAGCTTACAAACAAGTTCTAGTAAACCTATTACCTTTCCCTTGCTCTCCCAACCTCCCCAAACCAGGCATCTCTCTCTACAGAGGTGTGTGTGTGTACCCCCCAGAAAATCACTTTCACTTTCTGCTTTATCAGGGAATGTTCTGTATGATCAACTCTGATAGTCTGGTGTCTTCATCTCCCTTTCCTATCTTATCTAAACTTTTAAACACTAAGTGGATTCAGAGAAACCAGTTATCTTGTCTGGGGTGACAGAGGAAACGTAGTTATTAAGTCGGAAAGTGGTTGGAGGTGGAACCTCCTCATTTGGATGGTCTTGGAAGGCTGAGTCAAGTCTGAGTAGTCAAGGGTGGAGGTCTAGAAGATGGAGTAAGGAATGCTGCTGGGATTTCTGTCTTCTCAAGGGAGAGAATTTTGCTTTCTTCACAGTTTCCTTTAAGTGTTGTATTTGTTAGCACTTTTCTTTCAGTCTTACTCTGGGAGAGCTTATTGGGAGAGTTTAATTCTTCTAAAACATCTCTCCAGGAGGCATGGAGTCTTCCGATCTGTCCCAAAAGAATGTGTTATGTTCTCTGGGGAATTCAGGTGGGTGGCCTATGAATTCTTTTAAAAAGATCAGTTTTGTCTCCTGGAGACCTCAGAAGATAACCTTTGTGACTGTGTCACTTGCTTATTCCCTGTAGATGGCTTATTGGTGAGTGTAAAGAATCAGAATTCCTTTCTCTAGGCTGGAGGAGTGGACCAAAACCAACAGATAACACTTCAGATAGATACGTGCATTTGAGTTCAGAAAACTAAATTATGTATGTTCAGTTACATGTGTGTGGGAGAGCACTGACTTATTGAATGTACATGTGAATGATACCCAGGTTTTAGTGGTGCACAAAATTCATGAGCATCAACACATACTCTCATTGCTAGCAAGTAAGAAACACAGTATAACCTCTAAATCAAATTCCTTCAGTGCAGTGCTTAGAGCATACCGATCAAGTACTGAGTATCCTGAGAAGTTTGATTGCAAATCTGCTGGGCAAGCTGAAGGAGTTAAAAGTCTGAATTATGTCGCAGACCTGAGATTATGATATCAAAGCCCACACTGGATGACCATAAGCAAATTATTTAGCTTTTGAAAACCACATTTTCTTCATCTTTTATGGTTGAGAATATCCATTTTTCTCAAGGTTGATATAAAAGGATCAGATGTTACATTGCGTGTAAATTGCTTAGGCAGCAAGAACTCTCTTATTTAAATGAAGACAAAGTGTTGCTACTGTATCTCATAGCTGCAGTCTCCTAGGTAACCTCAACCTGATGCAATTGCTCAGATTTTGTGCTTGCCACTCCTCACTTTCATAAGCCGGAATATTCAACTACTGTGCAGTGTCTCCCCTTACTGATCTGTTCATCCCTGCTTGTAGCCCAGGTAATTCAACCTGGCTCATCTCTACAATGTATGCATTATTTTCTCTTGGCTATTGTTCTTGCTCTTCTATCCATTTAGAAATGACCTTTTTCATCTCCCTGCTGTAAACACAAATCAACTACACTTGCCTGGGCCAACTCTTCCTGCTGATGTTGTTCCTCTAATTCTGTGCAGGCCACAAAGACAGTCATTTTCAGCTTTGGGTTTCTAGATTTGGTCCAGTTAACTCTCAGCTCTTTCACAATAGATATTATTTCTTTGGCCCTTAATGCATTGATTTAATGTTTAGTAATTTTTACTGAATGGGGTATCATAGTCATAGTAAGAAACTATCGGTATTCTACGGCATACCTAAAGGACAGGGGGAACACTGTAGAGTTTCAGCCATGTTGGAATAATAATAATGTATTAATAGATCAATTGCATATACATTGCAAATAATATTCATTCTTAAAATAGGCCAATTTCATATACATTGCAAATAATGTTCATTCTTAAAAATTTAGATATGTTAAAAATTTCATGTAAACATAGTAAAAAATTTCTTTCTTTTGTTGTGGAACATAAAAGAGGTACCTATAAAATGTTTTAACTAGAACTGTGCTCAAGGTAGGTATTTTGTGGTGGTTGAGTATTACATATAACATATGCAGATTTTTTATCCAGTAGATGTTTATCAATTTTTTCCATGCTCACCTTTGTTAATGCATCATTCATTTACTCATCATTTCAGTCAATAGTGACTTATAGAGGGCTTATTTTAGGTTGTGTACTGTACTAGGAAAATAAGCATGAATCATTTCCCCCTTTCTAAGCCTACATTTCAGTGGGAAAAACAGATATAAGCAGATGAATTATAAAATTCTGTGATAAATTATATAACAGAGGTATTACATAAAATAGAGATATTCACAAAATCTGAGGCTTATTGAGGGCTACAAAAATGAAGCAAAATATCCTAAATTAAACAAATATTTCTGTTTATTTATTTATTTATTTATATTTTGCAGCCGAGGATATAACCTAGGGTCCCACACATGGTAGGTAAAAACCGTACTTCTAAGATAACTCTCAACCCTTAAATAGTTAATTAAATATTTAAAAGCAGAGTGTCAACTTTATTAATTCGCTAAGCTGAATACAAAGAAAATGAATGACATTTGAAAACAATCCACTGGTTAAATTTCTCTCACTTTTCTAGAATTCTTAAAAATAGTCATAAATATTGTCCCAAATCACAGCCAATTATGAGTTACACGTAGCCAAATGACACAGTGGCTCATGCCTGTGAGCATGGCACTCTGCAAGACTATGGCAGGAGGATGGCAAATTGGAGCTTAGCCTTGGCAACGTATTTGACTTAGTGAGACCTTGTCTCCGGGTTACAAAGGCTGGAGATGTGCTCACAGCTCAGAGCAAAAGCCTTGAGTTCAATCTCCAATAGAGGAAAAAGAACACAAATCCCAAAACAGAAAAACTAAGAAAACTTCTCATGAAGGGGATATGTGAATGAGCAGGGCAAGCTTAAGAAGCTAAGGAAGGTTGGAGCGTTATAGGGTGGAACAGAGAAGGTCGGGGTCTGCAAAGGAAAAGCCTTGCACATCATTTTATTTTAGTGTCTAATCAAGTTTATTGGTGCGCTTTAGAAAATCCTAATGATCACATTCACCATAGGGAATTGGTGCCTGTACATGATATATCTTAGTTCCTCTTTTTCCTCGTATTTCCCTCCCCCTCAACCCCTTTCCCCTCTCTGTTGACAAAGCTTTTTTCCATTTTATCCTTTTTCTCTCCTTTTTTCCTTTCCTCTTCCATCCACTCCCCCAATTCCCTTTTCTTTTTGAACAATTCTTATGTCACAACATCTGTTACACATTTTGGTGCATATTCACACTGCCATTTTCTTACACCAGAGAGATAATACGATAGTTAAACGTGTCCGATTAATTTCACTTAAGACTGTGGTCTCAAGGTCCATCCATTTAGCTACAAATGTCTCAGGTTTATCTTCTTAAAGCTTGTACCTCATTCTGTTCACTTTGAAATTTAGCAGGGTGTTTGTCCTATCATATCTGCTTTGTGCCTTGGAAAATCCACTGTAATCATAGTGTATAGGATGGATAATGTGGTAGACGCTGTGGGCTCAGGTCATACCTGAAGGGTGCGAGAGACAGAGCATAATCATTGCTTCAGCATTCCGGGTTGGATGATGGTGGTTTTCTTTGCTGTGCTGGGAAACATGGCAGAAAGAACCGATTGGAGATGGGCTGAATGGGGCAACTATTTGATTTTGAGGTTACTTTAAAGGGAAATATTTAGCAAAATTTGTCTCTTCAGATCTGAAGCCCTCAAAAAGGGAATTTGGTAAGGGGTTGAAACACAGAAATCTTTGATTTATGGTAAGTGATTTAAGTGAAGGGAAGAGAAAAGATGAGATAGTCAAGGATTTAATGAAGAAGCAGTCAAGGTACAACAGGTCAATCTGACACACACACACACACACACACACACACACACACACACCCGCCGCCTGGGATTCTAGAGAATTGGTGTTGTGATAAACACAGAAGGGAGAGAGTTTTAAGGAGGGCACAGACAGCAAGGCGACACTCTCCAGGCCTGGCATGGGGCGGCAGCCTGCAGGCGTGTTGTTTACTGAGAGCCTGCCACCCTGGCAGCATTGGGAGCCAGAGCTGGGAGGGGGTCAGAAGATCAGCTGGCATCATTCCCAGCCTTCAGGAAAGGGGATGTCTAAAGTTGCCTCCCTTATATCTGGAATTTTTAACTGATAGCCCAATTCCCACCAGTCTGGCCAGATTCTTCCTCAGCTCACATCACACATGCGGAATGATTTTCAGATCTAGCCTTGCCTGCTTCCCTCCAGACCCACCCCACAGCCTCTGTTTGTCCTTTCAGGAATCTGACTATCTTCTTCTCCTTGGCTCCTTCTCAGAGCCTGCAGCAGCAGGTGTGAAGACATGAATGGGCCAGATGGGGGGAGGACTGCTAACTCTTTCCAGCACATCTGCTGACTGTGTGTGTGTGTGTGTGTGTGTGTGTGAGTGTGAGTGATAGGGAGTGCATTCCCACTGCCTGGTAGGGTGCGGGGGGGGGGGGCAAAGACAGGGAGAAAATATGAGAGCCAGGCAAAGTGGCCAGTCAGGCACTGGGCTGAGGCTGCTTGCTGGCTGCTTCGCCCAGCCCCTTGTCCAGGGCTTGACCAGTGAGGTGTGTGTGGTGGTCACACCCATCTCAGCAGATCTGTCAGCTTTCCCGCTTTTGTTAGAGGGTGATATCATGCTTCCTGGGGGGAGAGCTGGAAGACAATACTCCCGCCACTTTCCTCCAGATACAATAGGCGGAGTCAGGAAGGCAGTATTGACATTGCTGGGGCCGGGAGGCACTCGCTGCTCTGTGGCCCTCAGATGGTGAACCAGCTTAACCTTGGCACACAGTGCCTGGCTTGTGCAAGGCGTCTGGTTGCAGAGCCAAAGGGGACTCCGCCCTGGGGACAGGAGCACGTTAGACATCTGGGAATCTTGGGATGGGCCTCACATTCCAAGCCTTGTGTCAAAAACAACTGCAAAGCAGTAATACCAAAAGTGACTATCACAGATTGAGTGCCTCTCTGTGCAGTGTTTAACATGATTTTACATTTCTCATGAAAACCTGGTGTAGTGTATGTTTGTGCTCCTTATTAAATAGCTGAGAGTAAGCAAGGTTCACAAAGGTTAAATGAATTGTCCCAAATTTAAATGTAGTGGATATCTATTATTTTGGAATGCCTAACATTCCTACTTTTCAAGAGCTGCTGTGCTTTCTGTCCGTGTAATTCTGAATGAACTGCCAACTACTGATCCAGGATGTCCTGTCCATCTACTGACAGTTTTGATTCAAACAGAAGGTGCAGGATCCAATGAAGCCATATAGGCTTTTTCCCTAGGAATTTACAAGGACTTTGAAAACAGGATACCTCTTTCTTCAGTGAGGACAGTGTAATCCTGAATCTCCCAGCTTCTGTGGCCAGGGAAGGAAGGAAGCTGGGTTTTAGTAGCAGAGAATGAGTGACAGGTACTAAGATGGTATTTGTTCCTTGGGACCAGTGGTTTGAGATCAGAGACCCTGGGACCAGTGGTTTGAGATCAGAGACTCCTGGCACCAGTGGTTTGCCTCTTCCAGTAATGTGAGCCAGTTTCTTTTATCTGCTTGGGTTATTTTGAGTTGATCTGTGTATCTTGAAAGTGAATCATCCTGAATAGGTGCATGTCTCATTAGGAAATGATGGAGACAAGAGTTAAACGGAGAATGACCTAGGCTCATTAATATATCTCACTGTCCTGCCTTCTGACTAATGTTTCATGATCACCTCATGCTCAGTTTTAGAAAATGAGGATAACTGCACATATTCATGTGGTTATGGGAAAGATTTCAAAAGAAGGACTACTTAAAAGTACTGAGTACAGTGTTGATACATGGTCAGCGCTCAATAAAAATCAGATGTTCTTAATCATTTAATTTTACAATAAAGCTGGAGTCTCTTGTGTCACCTTATGCCAGTCCTTCTAACCCATGTGTCTATCTTGGAGGGCACAATTCATAGTCATTTTAGAGGAGACTCTCTGGCTTCCCTTGGTGACTTAGTGTCTATGTGTAAGGAACAAGGAGTGAGAGCTGTTTGTTCTTGGGTTTCTGTAGAAAGATCTAGATGGCGAGGTGAGGGAATTCTGTCCTGTGATCTGACAAGACAGGGCTCCCCTCTTTTCTCTTGCTAGCCCCGATTTTCCTCTTTTCTCTGGGTTTTGACTGAGCAGAAGTTCTAGAACGATCTGTCATCTAGTGCATTTACCCCAAACCTATTGCTTTCTAGTTCTTAACAGTTTATAGAATTCAACTGGGACCTGCTTCATTTCTGATTAAGCTTGCTATTGGTTTTCTACACACAACCTGAAATTGTGTGTGTGTGTGTGTGTGCATGCATGTGAGAGAGAGAGAGAGAGAGAGAGAGAGACAAACAGATGAATGAATAGCTCAGCCCCCTTTCACAACATCTCTCTCCTAATTCCTTTTTCCCGTAATCTCAATTCTTCGTGTCCATAACCCTTGCGAAGTGTTTACCAATCTCCCGGGGTTGACCTACACAGCCACTCATTTCGCCATGAGTATTTCCCACTTCAGAATCAAAGGCGGGAGGGTGATGGTGGCGGATGGTTGTTGTCAGCAGCTCTTTAGACACTAGTTTTGGCCGGTCGCTCCAGCCCTAATGACACGCACTCCCTCACACTAGGGCAGTTTCCAGGCATTTACTTTCAAACCCCCATGTCTTTGTTTGTGCTGTTTCCTGCGCCCATGATGCCCTTTCCCCTTCACTTGCCTGACACTCTTGTGATTAGAGGCTTAGCTTAGCTGTCATGGTACTTGATGTTTTTATATGGATGAAGGCCCTGCCCTGGCCTGAAGTAAGAATGTATTCTGAGCAAAAGGCATTTGTGCACATAGGTTACTTAGGACATGACTCCAGAGACTAAGAGTAAGGGATCTATACACACATGTGCTATCAAATTGACCATTGCCCAGAAACTTGGTGCTTCAGACCTTGAGGGGCCTTATGAAAAGACAATCAGAAGTGTTCCCCTAGGAAGAAAAGGAGAGGCATTCAGTGTTTGTCATCCTCCTCTGTTCAAGGACCATATGGATAGTAAGTGAGGTCCACGTCGATGGGCTCTGGATGAGCTCCATAGAGACTGCATCTACTGAGAACTCAGAAGTGGCCTCTGTAGGAGCAACTGGAAAGAGCTGGGTGGGCTCACATTGATGCCCAAGAGATGTCAGACACACCCCTTGCTTGCCTCTGTCAGAATATTTGGAACATCAAATTGCAATGCATAGTTTGTTGGTTTTTATCCACTGACCATGAGCCATGTTAGTAGTTCAGTGTTCTTTAGCACCAGAGATACCTAGTACACTAGTGCTGGCAGAGAGATGCATTAATAAACAGATTTTCTTAGACTGAATGTTGACTCAGTGCTTCTCTAAATGTAGTACGTGTGGTACTACTTGCCTGTAAGAAGGTTTTATGAGTGTATAGCAGAATATTTTGCTTTTGTTTTCTTGTAGTAAACTCAGAGCATCAAACATGCTAGGCAAGTGGTCTACCACTGAGCTATACCCCAAGGTCTTAGAAGAATATTTTAAATTGTAATGTGATACACACACACACACACACACACACACACACATGCACACACGTATATATTTTACATATCTATTGACAGATATTTGTATATATGTATCATCAATTATGTGATTCCATGAATAATGCTCAGTATGAGGCTAAGAAGTTGTTATTAAAAATTAGTTAACAGAATAAATTGTATAGATAGCTTATAAACAGTAAAAATCATGAAAATGATGCACTAATGCAGCTTGGGATACTCTTCTCTCACCAAATGAGTAGTTGCTTTCATCTTGTCCTTTTTAGAACTGCAGATATGCATATGCGTCCAAATAAATAATACAAAAGCAATTTGGGCATGGAATTATTCCTACAATCACATGGACAAAGCCAAAGAGGTACATGGTGATCAGCATTCTCACACAGTTGCCTTGAACTTCGCTTTTGCCTCTCTTGGGAAACCTGTAATGCTGATATTTGTCAGTAGAACTCCAGAAAAACTTTGTCTACCCCTTGGACAGAGTGAGCATCCTTAAGAAAAGTTCTGACAGTCACTGAACAAACCATCAGGGACCGCCTGTTAATGGAGGATGGGAAGTTAGTTTTGTGCATGGATTCAAGCTAACATTTACCTTTGCTGCCCTGGGAATCTGCAAGGCATTGGTCCTAAGATAGTTCAGACAGGGACTTGACCTCTAGAAGCTTTTAGTCTGGTAGGTGAGAAGTCTTGCTCTGTCAGAGGCAGGCAGAAGCACAGAAACTATGGTGAATAATCCTGGGAGGGGGAGGGTGGAGTCTCCCCAAGAGGGTGACATCTGAGAAAGGTTGGGCAGAATTACGTCTTATGGAAAGTCAAGAGCAGAAGCAGAGAGAAAAGCATGAAAAATGCTGTGTGTGGCTCTGTGGCTCCACTATTGGGTACACTGAAGGAAGTAGCAGGATGTAAAGCTAGAAAAATGGGTGGGAAAAAGGTAGTTTAGGGGGCTAGGGATTTAGCTCAGTGGCATAAGCACCTGTCTTGCAAGTACACAGTCATGAGTTCCATCCCTAGTACAAAAAAAAAAAGTAGTTTACCTTGAAGTTGGCTGAGAGGCCAGGACAGACACTTATGGGGGAACCCTAGGATGCAGTATGAAGCTAGTGAGAAAGTGAAATGGCCCAAGGCTGGGAAATACAATGAGACCTTGGAGCTTGCAAAATAATAATAGTACTAAACAAATTAAAATTTTAGGAAAGATTTCTGTTACTCTCATGGAATTGGTATTGTGTAGAGACATTTCAAAAACACTAGGTTAAAAAAATACTCAGTGAAATGTTTTAAGTTTTAGTTCAACTATTCTACATGATAGTGTATGAACCCTCAAAAAATCTATCTTCATTACCGTATATTTACCAACCCCAAATAACCCTTTAACTCATATAATTTGGAGACCATGTTGGAGGAATGGAGTGTTCCATCACTGATACTCTCCATAGAGATCCTTTCACTTGGAGCCAATCATGACAAAGAGAAGGACCTGACCCTCTCACCAGCTCGGCCCTCTAATCAATCTTGGAGAATGTCTCCAGGCCATGAGACAGCGCTCAGAAAGCAGTTTAGGCTCACCTGCCCCATTTCTTCTCCTCTACTTCCTCCTCAACCCATTCCCACATCCACTCACTACGAAATGATTTGCAGTAGCTCTAGTAGTCACCTTCTCCAAGTTCTCTCCCTCCCCTGCTCCTGTCCACACACTTTATGTGGTTGAAACTCCTTCCTTTGCGTCCTTTCAGGGCTTTTGATTTCCTTTTCCTGAACCCATGTCACTCCTCAAAGTAAACATTCCTAGACATACTTTGCTATCTTCTTGTTCTCCAAAAAAGCCTGTGCTCAAGTGACGCTCTCACCTCAGCCAGTTGAGTAGACAGAGTTTTAGGCCTGTGTACCACGCCCAGCTCATCCTTTTTTAAAAACTAGTATCACATGGAGCTAATGTTCTGTATCTAGCGATCCTGATTCAAATCAACCTGCTCATTTTACACATGCCTACAAAGAGGTTGGCACTTTACTCAAATTTAGTCTTCTCATCAGAGCCCAAGTTTTTTCATTTTAGCAGAGTGTGGAAAGCAATGTAAATTGGACCTCAAATTAGGGACTTTGTAGTCATATCGCCTGAGCTTGAGCCTGAGCTTTATTCTTATATGATTAGTTATTCCTGTCTAATAAACTACTTCCGAAACTCAGTGCCTAAACCAATACTTAAGATTCCTTGTGTTTGGGGTTATTTAAAGCTCATCTCAGCTGTGATTGGCACAGGTGAGTGGCTCTTCCTTAGCAGGCTCATCTCCCAGAAGCTGCATCAGTGTCTACACGGCTCTGTTCACCTGCCTTCCTGCTTGTCGGCAGATCGCCCAGCGCGGCTGTTTCCCTGGTGCCGTTAGACACATGAGAGGGCTAAGCAGAAGCAAATAAATAAGAGGGGTTCCTTAAGGCCTGGTTTGGAGCTGGGACACCGTCACTCCTGAAGTGGTGTGCCCAGGCTGGCTCACTCGGCTTCTGTGAAGCCAAAACAAGTATGTCAACGTCAGGAGGGTCGAAGATGTGGGACCAATAATTCAATATCTCACAGTCACTAATAGATTTTGTGGTGCAAGTTACTTGGCTACATCTGTAAAATATGCATTCTAATAATAAACAGTCCCTCATGGGTTTTATTGGGAAAAAAATGAGTTAATTCACAAAAGCCATTTAAGCAATGCTTAAATTTAGAAAACATGTAGCAAGTGTTATTGTTGTCGCTAATTTTATCCACCAAGGATAGTACTTGTGCTTGGTTGGGGCTGCACTACCAGAGCGGCTATGGAGCGGTCAGGGTTGGCTCCACAGATCGCTCTGGTGCCAGCCCATTCTCCACCAGAAGGGCTCAAAGCAGTGACCTCCTGAATCCTCCAATCGATTCCTTTTTCTCTCTTACAAGTGCTTCATAGGCACAGACCCCAGGCCCTCAGCAGCACGGCTTGTCTCTGTGGCCTTCCCACAAACTTCTTCCTGTGTACCTCACATTGGAGGCAGCAGTGCTTCCCACAGAACCCACCTGCCACAAGGCGCAAAGCTGGGGCCAGAAACACACAGCAGCTGCAGGTCCTCAACCACATTCAGAGCCTGCGGTAATCTAACGGGTCTGGACATAGCCCCACAGTGACTCCCGCATGTACAGGCCATCAGCAAAGTATGATTCCAGCTTGAGTAATGCGTGAGTCCAGCCAGCTGCTTCTGAAATCAAACAAAAGGTAGTTTTATTGCCAGCCAAGGAGAAAAGTCATCTTTGACTGCACCACTGCTTTCCCTTTGAGTATGAGGACAGCCAGGCACTTAGACTAGCTTCTATGAAGAACTCTTTTCCTCTCCTGTAGATCACTGTCTGATGAAACTCATAGCTTATAACTCCTACCAAGCCCACCTTTCACGTATGGCTGATTAAGAGCATAGATTCATGGCTGGAGCCCCCTCGACACTATGATGACAGTGTGCTGTGGGACGAATTTCTTCCCCTTTTTACAGATGAGGATAATGATATTACCTACCCTAAAGAGCTGAGGATTACACGACATGAAGAGAGTCAAATGCTTAGCAAAATACAGGTTCATAACAAATGCTGAAAAAACATTAGCTATCATTTTTATTTTTAATTCTTCCCATGCAGTGTGGATAATTGCTTACATGACATTCACTCTCCAGGAATCTGCATGTAGTCATGCCCTGTTAGCTGTGGTTTTGCTTTCCGCAGTTTAGTTGCCTGTGGTTAACTTCAGGACAAAAATATTATATGGAAAAGTTCAGAAACAACCCAGGAGATTAAAATTCCCCCCATTCTGACCTGAAATAGCTCCACTCTCCTGCTTTGTCCCACACAGGAGGTAAACCATGCTACTTCCACGCTGTATGTGACACCTGCCTGTTAGTCTCTTAGTGGTTACTGGTTCAGCTGTCACAAAATGACCCATGCCTTTCTTCATCCTGGCCCCAAATGCTAAGGTAGTGATCCTGGCAATTTGGATTTGTCAAAGAAAAGCTATATATAAATTAAAAATTTCATTATTGATTTAAGAAGAAAAGAAAAAAAAATCTTGAAAGTCAAGGATGCTAAGATCTGCAGTAACAATGAATCTTTTCCCTGAGAAATGATGATGAAGGAAAAGTTCATGGTAATTTTGCTGTCCTACCTCAAGAGTTACGGTGTTGATGTATGATTGAGTGCTTAGCTAACATGGAAATGACATTACATGAATACGAGAACAGATAGACTATATAACAGTATAGGGCTTGGTATTTCTGATGTTATTCACTGGAGAACTTAAAATGGTAGGAGAGATTAAAGAAATGTTACTCTATTCCAGCCCGCCTTGACATATCTCATCACTTCCCATCCCTTTCTATTCTATAAATACTTTCTATTCTTTTTATTTTATTTTTAAAGAGGATAAAACCAAGGGAAATAAAACAGAATAAAACCAATCAAAATAAACTAGTGTAAGTGATACAGGACTTCAAAACCTTAAAAATCAGCAATAGTTGCCAAATGCCTTTTGTTGTCTTCAAAATAGCTGCAGATACCTTCGGGCATAGTACCAATCGAACAGAACAGAATAGAGCAGAAACAACAAAAACAAAACAATGAATGCAATAAAGGACTTCAAAATAAGCTAACAGCAAACTTAAAATGACTACCATATTATGTCTTGCTATCTTTTAAATAGCTGCTCATGCCATCAGATTTAACATAAACAAAATAGAATAAAACCCAACTGAAGAAAACAATGAAAATGATATGGTTTCTGGGCGGAGATCACCTTCTGGTGAGGCCTGGTTCTATCCCTCCATGGTCCATGGATGGCCCTGACTCACACACAGAGGCTTGGGTCTACTTCAAAACTTTTTATTCTTTTACTTTGTGCTCAACTCTGGGTCTGATACTTTGCAGGCACAAACATGAATAACACAAACCTTGCTGCTAAGAAAGTTGTTCGGCTGTGGGCTACATCTGGACATTCAACAGTTTCTTGTCACTCACTGTGTTACATTCTAGAAGTCATGAACACAAAGTTAGTTTCCAGAAAGCCCCTGGTTATGTTTCCATCAGTAGATCATAGCATAACCTTGTTTATATGTGCTTTTGTTTAAAGACGAATTATTTAAAATATGTGGCTTATTCCTCAACACTGAACCATGACCAACAGAGCTTCTGCCTGGATAAGGTTTATCAACACACATTTTTCTTCTAGGGTAAATCACAGTCTTCTAATGCTTTGGAATGCTAGGTAGCACTTTAGCACTATACTTAGAGACCATTGCAAATGGTGAAATCGCCCACAAAAATTACAAAAATGCAAAACATGGCAGTAAATATATCAAGAAAAGGATACTTGTTTATAGTATGAGAGCTGAGCAGAAGACCCCTGGTCCAAGTCATCTGAACTTGAATATGTCAGGATTCTGTGCATGCATTTGAGTGACTGGGAAGCACTCAGTCAGAACAGATGGTGAAGTAACAAATGAGTTTTAGCTAGCAGGCGAGTTCACAGGCGCAGAAGCCCTAAACAGTGAGGGAGGATGCGTATACCTGTGGTCTGACAGCCCGGACTGCCGTGAGGCTCCCACGGAAGGACAGGGAAACTGAGTGCAGTGCAGCCCAGATGAAAAGCAGAGCCAACCTGTGGCAGTCAGGCTCCACTAACCAAAATCAGATTTTTCAAATATGAGGTGTGATAAAAATATAGACTGTAATCTGGATGTGGTGGCTCATGCCTGTAATCCTAGCACTTGGGAGGCTGAGGCAGGATTATTGCGGGTTCGAGACCAGCCTATAATGCACAGTGAGACGCTGTCTCAAAAACCACACACACACACACACACACACACACACACACACATAGAATGTGTTTAAAATTTAAAAATTATTACAATGAAAGACATATTTCCATTAATCCTTTAAAATACTCCCCCCAGGCTTTGGACATGCATCCCATCATTCTTGCTACTTTCTTTTTTTTTGTTTGTTGATTTTCTCTCTTTTTCTCATTACTATATGTTCACAATACAAAATATTTACCTTCATCTTGGAGAACTGGTCTTGCCACTTCTTAAAACAGTATTTTGTAAGTATCTTTTGTCATACTGTCATGGTTGCCTTGATGAGGTCAAAACTTACTTTTCATGGTTGTTGTAGTCAGAATTTGCAAGTATAACAGTTTAATACAGGACACATAATTTAAAGTATTATTTTATAATAGTCAATCAAAGAGTTAAACACAAAAAATGCAGGAAATTTGTCCACACACTAAAGACCCCCAAAAATCCAGCTGGGGGACTGGACCCCCATGGCTACATCCTATGTGAATCCAGCTGAAGACCTAGAGCTCGTGGCAGGGTCTCACACAAGTCTGTTTCATGGATCTGTGCTGGGGAGGCCCAAAGGTTAGCAGTGGAAGCTAGAAAGTCTGTGCCTGCAGGGTGAAGGATCTGTGCCAGTGGGCTGAGGGTTCTCTGCACTGGAGCCAGGAAGTGATGCTCAAAGTAAGGTCCAGAGCTTCTCTGAAAATCACCACAGCCATCCTCAGTGACAATGAGGTTCCGAGCTCCTCTGATAATGAGAACAGTTGAGTTCATATCAAGAAGCCAGTCTGACAAGCTTCTCCTGGAGATTGCACAGTACACCATCTTCCGGTCTGGAGCCAAGAAGTGGTAAGGTAAGGACCAGAGCTCCCCCACAGTGAACAGCAGCCATTCTTAGTGACAAGGTCCTGAGCTCCTCTGATGAGAACAGCAAAGTTCGTATTAGGAAAGAAGCTCAACAAACTCCTCCAGGAGAACCAATGTCAACAGGAGAACCAGCAACAACCAGGAGAACCAAGAACCACATTTCTTCCTCTGCAGCTCTCTTTTTTTATGTTGGCAACAATCCTTAGGTGGGTCATCCATACCCAGCACCACACTGACTCAGTTCAGCTGGTTGTTACAAGTTGACCACCAATTTTCAATCCACCGCAATGGTCCTTTTGACTTTGGAGAAGAACCAGAAGTCACACTGTGTCAGATCTGAATAAGGTAGATGAAGACACATTATGTTTTATAATGGGCCTGTCTTCCATTGGATGGGACTCTGGAGCAACAACCATATTTTTTATTATACTTTATAAACGTACTCTCAAAAAATGGACTTAAAGGACTCCTTCATAAAGAATGGTGGAATAGTGGCAAGAATGGTAGAATTGTTGTGTTCAAAGCAAAGGGGAGTTTCTTGAGTGAAATTAATGGCAATGTGTCCTTTACCGTAATGTTCAAAATTTCATCATTCACCACATTTTTGATCAGCTCTTAAAAAAGGACTTTCTGATGCGAGACAGGAATGATGAAAGCATGGAGGAAAGAAAGTATGTGGCTAAATACTTTCCTGGGAACTTCCTTGCACATCTTTACTGCTGTGCAAAAAGTGGAGAAATATTTTATTAGGTGGGTGTTTGGACAGACCCCGTGAAATGGAGACTAGATTATGCAGTAAAACCCAAAAGCCATCTCTGTGTAACGGGGAGGTGGAGTTACCTGGTAGCCAGCTCAGCCATGATGGTGCCAGCGTGTGGAAACAGTATGCTAGTCAGCTTTCTATCCCTGTGGAAAGAGAATCTGAAAAAAATCCATTTAAAAGGAGAAATGTTTATTTTGGCCCGTGATGTCAGAGGTCTCAGCTCAGGGTTGGGTGGATGTACTGGTTTAGGGCTTGTGGTGAGGTAAAGTGTCACGGCAGAAGGCTGAGGTGAAGCAGAGTCGTTCAGCTCGTGGTGAAGCAGAGCCTGAGAGGAAGGGGCTAGGGACAAGAAAAACATTTTAAAGCCACATCCCATATGACCGTATCCTCCAAGTAGGCCGGGCTTTTAATAGACCTTTCATCCATGAACCCATCAGTGGATTAGTCCATTGAGGAAGTTAATGCCCTCACGACCCAGTCACCTCCAGGCCCCACCAGTGCACATTGCCACACTGGGGATCAGGCCTTCAGGGCATGCCTCTTTGGGGGGAATGCTTCATATTTAAAATATAACTAAGGGTTTCTGTCCCTAGCACTGTATGAATGCAGCCCAGATTTTGACTGTCTCTTCTCAACCATATCCATGACAAATAAGACCTAATACTTTGAGATGCCAAACTAACAAAGCATTGATCCAATCCCACAGTGTTAGTAACAGAATTTTTGGTGATTCAAGGAGGCAGTCGTATTGTGCAGTGTATAAAGCTTAGCAAATTCACAGGCAGCCACCTTTCTGTTTCTGTGACTAAATTCCTCCCCGACTCTTAGCTTGCCCCTTTCCCCTCTCATCCAGTACCTGTACCATGCCAGTAACTCTACTTTTCGTGCCCACTTCCCTTGTTTTGTTATCCATTCTCTACTTCAAGGGGCTTGTCCGAGTATCCACCCAGTGAGCTATCTTTCCCCTTAGTTCACAAGGCCCCGGCTGAGTTATTGCTCCCCATCACTGCCTCTGCCAGAGTAAGTGTTTTCCCATCTAAGAAGCATAATCCTTGGTAGCTGCAATTTCTGAAGAGCCCAGCCCAGGCTCTACCACACTAGATATTCAGTAAATGATTGGATTCAATAAACTGATGACTTTGCCGGAGACATTTTTGTAATATTTCCTTCCACAAAATTGATATGTAACTTTAGTTATTGTTTTTTTCTTACATATTTCCCACAGCAGGACTTTACAATTTTCATCCTTCAAGTTCTAAAGATCACTTTCTAATAAGTCCCATCAAAATTCCCCAAGATACTGGTTTGGAAAATTAACAGAATAATTATAAAATTTACCCCAAATAATAAAGATATCTTTAGTAGGAAGGATAGCTAAGAAAATTCTGAAAAAAAAAAAGGAATAATGTCTTGGGAAAAGCTCTGCTAGAGCTGATGATAGAGTACAATCCTGTAGTAAGAATGGAGTGTATCCCAAGGGTTTGGACACAAGATCAATAAAATAGGAAGACCTGAGTTTGTCTAAAATTCTAATATCTTATAAAGGGTACACATCAATAGTTGTGGTAGGAAAATTGGTTGCCGGTTTGGAAAAAATAGTTATTATAGAAACCCATCTCTTATCACACACCAAAATAAATTTTGAATGGATTAGATATTTTATAAATCAAGCAAACATAAGAAGATGGAAGTGAATGCATACTGAAGCTTCATATGACTTTTTACGACTAATGACAATGGAAGAAACCACAAAAATAAAAATCAGTAATTGTATAAATATTTAAACATCAATAAACAAAGTTAAAGGGAAAGAACAAAATTAGAAAAATACCCGCCACAATTATGGCAAGTAACAGATTAAAATAACTTTTGTTTAAAAAAACTGAGTGAATTTGATAGCATGAAGTAAACATCAATAGAAAAAGGAACAAATAATTCACAAAAGAAGGAAATACAGATGGCTAACAAGCATGTGAGAAAGTTCACCAAGACAAATTAAAATTGAATCAAAACATGATACTATTTTTCTATATCAGAAATGCAAAGACTGAAAACAAGTGAGAACACTGACTAACACGGCAGCTCTGGTGAAAGGTTTACTCTCATACATTGCAGCTTTTTAGAAAGAAACTTGGAAGTGTAGAGCAAGAGCTTGGAAAATGTTATGATAAGATTAAGTAAATATTCAAAATATTAAATCACTTAGTTTCAACCTGTAAAAAAATCATATATGTTGGTTTCTGCAGTTTCTCCCTATTTTAGAGATAAAAATGAAGACTATGAATCAAAATGTTAGCAAAAGCTTAAATGATCTTTTCTAACCACATCTTCTCACTTAGTCTAGATAAACCTGATCTCGTGTTTAAAAAGGATTTTGCAATAAGGAATACATAGTTTATACACAGAATTTCTAAAATACCATAAAATATTTCAAGTGTACATTTTATTTTAATTGTATTTTTATTTTTTATTTTTTTATTGGTACTGTGAATTGAGCTCTCGACCTCATACTTACAAGACAGGCACTGTGCAGCTGAGTTATATCCCCAGCCCCGATTATTTTAATTCTAAAATCAGTATCTAATACACTAAAATAATTGTGAAATGACCCACATTTATGAGGATTGCTGTCAATTTTGAGTACCTAACATGTTGATGACTATTGTGATATCCATTCATGCAATTATTATACAAGTGAAGAGAGTTCAGAGCTGTTTCCTCCCTAAGCACTTTAATTGGTATATTCACATGGCCAATTGAAATAAGGACAGAAATGTTTTTTCATAGCATTCATTTAATTTTAGAAAATTGGGAATAAAAACTATGAAAATGGGCGCTCTGGGCAGTTATTTCAAACTATATTATTCATGTGCTTTAGCTTTATTAAAATTGTACAGTTTGATGATTATAAAAGTCATTTTTTATGTAGAAAACATTTGGACATATAGAAAAACATTCTTAAGAATCTACTTGCTAGTCATAAACAGATATGCTTCTTAGTAATATAAAAATATATCTATATACATGGAGAGGGAGAGAGAGAAAGAGACAGAACAGACACTTGTTTAGTTGTTTGGATTAAACATCTATTATCTGTTATCTTTAAGCAGAAACACAGTTGCGTTTTCCATGTTGGTAGCCAAGAGCCAGAAAAATAGAGCTGGAAACCGTAGGATTGTTGACCATAAACCAGACGGACCCGTAGAAAGTGAAGGCAAAGAGCTAACGCAGGTTTGCTCATTAATGACCATTGCCTGAAACAAATGCTTTCTTAAAGCTCTGGACCTCCTCTTGTCATTTAGATTAACCATGAAAGATGGAGTGAGAAATGGGAGGGTAAATACTAGAAATAGCACTGGAACATCATAGACACGTCATTAATATTAAAACAATCTAGACGAGTCATGGCTTGTTTTCAGGGTCATAGAAGAGTTGAAAATGTTCAAGAATTCCCAGCATCAAAAAGGGAACGTCATGGGGCTCTGTTTTTTTCTCTTACAAATCTAAGGAGCCATAGTCACCTGAGTTCAAGTTAGGTTAGGGATGCAGCTCCACAATTTTCCACCATGGCCCCTTTTGTCTTTATTACAGCCATAGGACACATCATAGCCTGAAAACCAATGTTCTGACCTTTTTTCTGCCCTTCAGTACTTGTACCTAAATCACTCAGCAAATCATGCTTGTCTCTCCTGCTAGGCTGCAGGCCCTCTGTACTTTAGCAAGCTGGAGCAGGTCCAGGAAGGTCCCTGAGGGGCTGCTCAGAGGCTGATCCCTGCTGAGAGGGGCTGATCCCTGGGAGTTTCAGCCTTCACTTTTTTAGTATTCCATTTGGTAAAAGGATAAAATAAGACATTGAAGAACTGCTGATATGAGTTGTGTGGTTTGTTTTGACAAGGACAGCTAAGGGCTGAAGTGATAAATGGTTGTCTTGCATGAAGAGTTATTGGCTAAGGCAGTATTAGTTTTAAGTACAGCACTAAAGTTGAATTTGACACACACAAAGTTGATTCACCTCTTCCCTTTGCTGTCACCTGGAAACCGCACATTTTTGCCTGTGTGTAAAGGCTGGTTGTGCTTTGACCAACTGTTCTAGCAGAGGGAATGCGTTGTAATTCAAACACGTCATGACACTGATTTTCCTTCAGCGGTGTGGTGAAGCATGTTTGCTGGAAAGCAGGGTTTTGGGTGAACTTGTACTGCACCAATACTAGTTTCATGTATACAGTACTTGGATTACAGCACTAACTTCACATGCATTCCATGAGAAGAATTAACTGCCCACTTGGAGAGCTTGGGGACTCTGCTGAATATGCATAATTATTTCCTTGTAAGTTGACATTTCAGTGTTGTTCCTTTTCAAACATTACAAATTTGAAATTTAGCCAAACAGACCTTAGCGATCAAGTTTTAATTTCACTGCATACACACAGAACAAAATTTTGACTTTCTTTGAACACATTCTTGTTCAATCTTATTTTTCAGTTGTAACCCTAGACCATAAATTTGTGTCATCCTTAGATGAAGTAAGATTTCATTATTAAATAATCCACCAATTAAAACTCGTTTTCATGGTTTCCTGTTAGAAGATCCATTTAATCAAGAGAATAGAAGTTTTAGCAATGTGGCTCAGCATGTCAGAACTTAGAAGGAGAACAGTTCTGAGTCTGCTTTATTTGCTCTCTTTGCCTCAGGGCAGTCACTTGAAAAATAGAGGCAATGGTACATGTAAGTATTTACCTTGGGACAGATAGGTGTATGCCTACCCATGAAACAATCTTCTATACATTTTATGAATGCTGTAGTAAATACATGGCTTATTATTATTGTTATTATTTTTTGGCCTGTGTTGTGTTGCTTCTCTGGACTGTTAGTACAGGAAAAAGAGGCACACAAAGTGTAAAATAAAATTTTAAGATTCTTTTTACCATTACCAAGCTGAGTAGTGTGTTAATTAGCTTTCTCACTGGACCTTATTTTCACTGGGCATAAGGTAAAAGACGTGCCTTCATAAACATTAGCTTTTCCCACAGTTGGCCGAATGGAGAGAAGGGTGCCTCAGGAAAGTCTGGTGGTGACTATTTTGGAGGGGAACAAAAATTGATTTCACAACTTTAGGGACTCATAAATCATCATGCTTATCATAATCATTACTGCAATCATTTGCTAAATATTCTACTATTGGCCACATACTCTTTCAAATTGATGTATAAAATTCATACATATGTATGGGGTGATACCATATGATGTTTTGATACACATGTGCATTGTGTAATGTTCAAATCAAGGTAAATATAGCTATCTCCTAATCTAAATATTTTATCAGTTCTTCTTGGAGATATATAGAGCATTATAGTTATCAATAGTCACCCTTCTGTGCAATAGGATACTAGTGTTTCTTTTCTTTTCTTTTGGTCCCAGGGATCAAACTCATGACCTTGTGCTTGCCAAGCAGGTGCTCATGCTGCTGAGCTAAACCCCTGGCCCTTGGTGCCTATTTCTTGAAGACAGTCTTTTATTCTTGTTTATAGTTTTTAAAGTTTTTATTAGTACATGTTTCCCCATCATTTTCTCTCCTCTGCTCTCCCTGTCCTTACCACGTATTTAAGACAGCATTCATAAAATCTACAAAAGACGGTTTCATAGGTAGGCATACATTTCTCCACCTTTTGGTAAATACTTAGAGACGAGTATCATCACCTCCATTTTACTAACGACTGATCTGAAGCACAGAGGGTAACTAAAGGCAGACTTGGGTTCACACTCAGGCTGACTTGATTCCCACAAGCGTGGCTCTCAGCTCAGCTCAGCTCAGCTCAGCTAAGCCTGCATGTCCTCCAGCACGACAGGGTCTGCTCTGAGATGGGTGCAACACAACACAGGCATCCGCCAGTAGAGACAGCTTAGGTGCCTCACCATGGTGAAGGTGTTAATGTAAATCCAAGGGCTTAGTATGCAGAGCATAGGTCACTTGCTTTTCTCTGAAGAATTCAGTTTTTAGAATGTTTATCTTTTTATTCTGTGTATACAACACCAGCATTCAGAGATAGCTACTGTTAACATTTTCTAGATAAGATTGAATTTTATATCCCTTGCTGTGGAATTCCAATGCCCTCTGCACAGTTTCCCTTGTGAATTCCCAGGCTTCTTGCATTCTCATGGTCTCCTCTGACCCTGAGCTCTGGCCTCGGTTTTGATGTGGTTTAATTCATACACTCCCTTCCTCAAGCCTGCCTGTGCCTCTGTGCTCTGTTTGATAACAGCCAGGACTGCAATACAGCCTTTAAACTCAATTAGAAATACACACAGGTCCAGAGGGACACACAGACATAATCCTAAATGCAGAAACATAGACAGTGGGTTCATGATTGTAACACAATGAGCTGATGAATTGCAGTAAAGATACAGTTTATACTGCAGTAGTGCAAACGACCTCATGTCACCTATTAGACAGCTTTGTTTGCTAAAAGTCGCTGGCTGCCCATTGCATTTCATTTTTAGCCTTTGTTTTTTCTCCTCTTTACTTCTGTGCCACCCACTGGAAATTTGATTGGAATGATACTGAATTTATGCATCTAGTCAGAGTTCTCATCTTTCCAACATTCTAACTGTCCATGTAACTTAAAACATCTCTTCATACCCTTGAATTTTCTTTATCTTTTGGTAAAACTTTGTAGGTAATTTTAGATAGATCCTATGTATTTCATGTTTGTTATGAAGTTATGTATAAATATAATTGTGATACACTAAGCACACTGCCTTCTGGGAATAAACCTGTAGAGTCATGGAAGATGAATCACTTCATGAACTGAACTTATTTGGTAAAATTTGGGACTTTTGCTTTTTCATAAGTGAGGTAAGTTTGTTTTTATAGCTCTTTATTTTAGGTTAAGTAACAGGATGATACTATCGTAAAAGAAAAGAAAATGTTCCCATATGTATTAACTCACTAATGCAACCAGCTGGTGCTGTGAATTTTTGCTGTTATAAAAGTCAGGCTTTTTAGTTTTTGAATTTTACTTTTGGAATTTATATTTCCTAATAAAATCATTTTACATGTATTTTTAAATCAATTAGCTGGGAATTGTGCATAGGAATTTCTTGTAATTAGAGCACCTTTCCAGTAAGAGCTACTGTATCTCTTGTTTGACTGTTCATGTTAGTTAAAGATAATCCAAGTTCTGTACACATAAAGGACGATCTCGGAATCCTCATTTTTCTTTTTATTTAGATTTCTGTTGTTTTTGTCTTTGCCTCTCTTACATCTCAGCTCTTTGAATATTGTTTCCTGAGAAGAGTTCTTGATTAATTTTGAAAACCAATAAGTAAAATATTTAAAACTGTAACTGTCTCTGAAAGTAGCTTTTGACTTACTGTAGCAGCTTTGGAAATAGAATTCTTATTGTTTGTTTTCTAGAAAATTTATCTTTTAACTTTTGATCTTTCCTCAGAATTAATAGTTATTTAGAAGACTGCTTTGTGATTTTTAAAAGGCTGGTTTTCTTTTTTCTTTATATATATATTATTTTATACTTTATGTTATATAATAAAATACTTTTATTTATTGTATTTTAAATATATGTTCTCATATATATTGTTAAACTTGATTGATCAAACTGTGGTGTGAGATTTTTTTGTTGTAGCTCGGGATCAGTGCAGGAGAAATTTCCCTTTGTTAAACTTCATTAAATTGAAGGAGTGTGTGGATGTGTGTGTGTGTGTGTGTGTGCGCGTGTGTGTATGTGTGTGGTGTGTGTGACCATGGGGATTATAACAGGGTCTATATTCCATTATTATATGAGGTTCTTCTGTGCTAGAGGCTAAAAAGTGAAATAATTCTGGCCATTTGGTGAATAGCTGCTGTTGGAACCCCTGAGTGCTGTCTCTCCTGCCACCTTGGCTGCCCAGTGCCTCTCTTCAGGCCTTTAGTTCATGCAGTAATAATTCAGCTGGAAGGCCTAATGTCTGGCCCATCTCGGGTTTTTCAGATTCCTTTTCTAATCAGCTCAGAGTCTATTTTAACTGGATAGTCCTTGTCATTAAAATATTTTGGCCACTTTTGAGTCATTCTGTTAAATAAATTCAATTATATATTGTTGGTCTAAAAGAGGTACAAAACAAGTAATACAATTGATTTCACTTATCCCGCTGTTTCATGAGCTTATGCCCAAAATGGAGCTTAGTCTCAGTTTTGGAAGTTTGTGGCTCGGCCATTATGGCTGCCATGTTTGAAAGGACTCACTTTTACAGTGCCAAGCTCCTAAGTACAGCCAGCTCCTTCATCTGACCCTCGCCCAAGGAAACCGTGACTGTGCAAGGTGGGAGGAAGCCTGCTTGTTACATCTGCGGGTGACTGATTCACTTCCACATTAGCCTTTATGGCTCATTTAAAGAACTGTCAAGAATATATATATATATATATATATATATATATTTTTTTTTTTTTTTTGGTACTGGGGATTGAACTCACAACCTTGTACTTGCCAGGCAGGCACTTATGTCACTGAGCTAAATCCCCAGCCCTCAAGAATATTTTTGCCATTGTGCAATTTTTACCTTACTGACTGATCTTTAGATGTCTGAGTGCTAAGACTCTGGTGCCCCACGGGGCATAATAAATTTCAATAAACACTACATGGGTGTTTTAGAGGAAAAAAGAATCTGAGTTCCCTGTTTTAAAGTATAGTTATAAATATGTTATCTGCATGTTTATGTAATTTTTATGTATCTATATAATTATTGTTTTAGTTTTAGTCTGATCCATCTTTTCAAACTTTGAGACAGCTATAACCCTATCTTCCCAAACTATTATACTTTCCTTATACTTTTTCTTGCTTGTACTGATTTTTTCTTTATATATTTAGGATTGAAGTACAAAGATGAATAACTTCTTACTATGTTTCCATTATGGAATTTTATTGTTTAGCACCATAATATGATAGACTTTGTTCTATTTCATTCCTTCTATTTTAATTTCTAGCTTGTCTGAAACTAATTTTGTTATCCTTGCTTTCTTTTCCTTCTTCCTTTTGTCTTGTCTTGTCTTAGCCCCTGACCCCAACCCCTCACACAGGGCATTGTGTTATGTCCCCATTTTTTTTTTTTTAATTTTGTGGCACAGTCTCATTAAGTTACCCAGGCAGGGACTGAGTCTTGCCATCCTTCTGCCTCAGCCTTCCAGAATGCTCCCCAGATTCCCACCATGCCCAGCTTTCTTTCTATTTCTTGATAAATTCCTTGCCTATCCCTTTATTGTTAAGATTTTGTGACTTTTGTTCTAGATGGGTCTTCCATTAGCACCATTTTGGGAGATTTGCATTTTTCCATATTCCAACATTATCTTCCCATATGTCAGTTTAAATGTTTATCTTTAAAACATAAATATCGTCCCTATTTATTAGTACATATTTGCAGGACATCCATTTTATAATAATCTCGGGGAGTTGGTGACACGTATATACCACAGATTATTTCTTCTTTATTTAAAATCCCCTTCGCTCCTCTCTTCTTTGTCTTCTCGGGTTACTGCTGGTAATTTGTATGAGTTTAGGTCTCTGTCCATCTCTTCAAAACTTGTCAATTTGTTGAAATACAATTTTCAGAGTATTTACTGATTATCTTCTGGACTGCGACTGTGTCTGTTGTGATTTCCTTTTCAACTCTAATTGCATGGGTGTCAGTTTTTTCTTTTCCATTTCTAATTGCTCTGATGTCAGTCTCCTCCCCACCCACCCCGTAAGTCTGGCTAAGGGCTTATGCATCTATTTTATTTATTCTTTTGAAGAACCAGCTCTGATTTGTCGATTTTTTTTTTGGGTATTTTTTAGTCTTAATTTCACTGATTTTCATTTTAATCTTTATAATTTCCTTCTTTAATTTTGACTTGGACCTGGACTGTTGTTTCTTAAATGTCTTAAGATTCCCACTAAGCTTATTTATTTGAGCTTGCTCTGTTTTCCTAATGTGAACAAATTGATTTATGAGAGCCAGTATCACCCTGATCACAAAGCAAAATAAAGACCCAACTGAAAAACAAAATTATAGGCCAGTCTCCTTAATGAACATAGATGCAAAAATCCTCAGCAAGGTATTAGACAGTAGAATGCAGCACATAAGCAAAAAGATCATCCATCATAAAGAACATTTAATCTTAACTTCTGCCATTCAATTTTATGCTTTGATTTTATTTTTTAAGCTTTTCTGCTGTTTCCTGTTAGTCCCTCACCCAACTCCCCAGTCTTTTGCTTGTTTGACTGATGCTTGGTTTGTATATTATCTTCCCTAGGCATTTGTTATGTATATGTCCTGTTATTTTATTACTGGCTATCTTTAACTTAAAAAAAAAAACCTCTTTAATCCATACTTCCCTATTTTTAATGACAAGTAATTAAATGGAGCACCTATGTATTAGTGAGGAACAATGTACTGTCTCTCATCTTGCCCTTTCCTTTCCAAGCCTTTGCCAACTTACTATGGAATGTGAGACCTAAATTACTTTCTATAGCCTGTATGTTCAATTGTAAGGAAAATTTTTAATATTAAAATAGTTTAATGATGAAAATGTACATTTTGGCTTAATTCTATCTGTCTTGGTGATTATTAGATGTGACTGCAAATTAATTGGGAGTCTCAAGCTTGAGGATGCAATCTGTTTTTTCTCCTTGTTGAAAGTGGGAATCCGGGAGGAGGCTACAAGTGTGAAGAAGATGGCATTTCAAGCCTGTGTTTCAGACTTCAGTATTACTTTGCTGTATTTCCATTACATGATGTTTAAGTAAATATGACCTCATATTTGATGTATCTTAAATTCCTTTATATTTTTTGTAATACTCTGTACATTTGAATGTTCTATTGTGAATTGTGCAAAAATAATGGGATATAACATCTCTATTACCATTGAGATTTAAACTGCATCTTGAAGGAGTAAACCTACAGGCAACTAACTACATGCAGAGAAGGCTCTCTTTAACAGAAGAGGCAATGACAGCAATGTCCAGGAATGGAAATATTGCAAAGAGTTTATGGCCCAAGTGACTAAAGGGGTTAAATTTTTGTGTTTTTTTTTTTCAAGTGAGAGAGGATGAGGGTGTGAAAAGTTGCACCTGGGAGACAGTACAGTGCTAGAATAGACGGCTTTGTGGACTGGACTTACATAGGGAGAGACAGTTGTTGACAATTCAGTTTTCAACCAGCTGTGGTTGGAAACGTATGGCTTGAAGAAATGAGAAAGAAAGAGAGTGAAGTTTAAGAGGAGAAAATTACACTGAGTTTACTGTGGACATACTTACTTAAGATGCCTATCTAGATATGTAGCACGCATTTTCATAATGTGTGCCTATAGCTGGCGGAGGTTAGAATAAGATTCAGATTTGAAACAGGTGGAAACTGAAATTCTAGGAACTGGTGAGATCACCATAAAAGCAGGAATAGGGCCTTCCAGAGCATGGTCAGGCCATAATCTTTGGGCTAGGTCCTTAGCCACTCACTGAGTTCTGGCAAGGAGGAGAATGGGAATTGAGAAATGTGCTATTTTAGAATAATAGCCCTACACATGGCCTATAGAATGTTCGTGTTTTTCTACTGGGGTGATCAAAGAACCAAGGCGTTGAGCAGTACATAGGAAGAAGCTATTGGGCCAAAGCCTCTGTCAAAGCAAAGGGAGGGCTGTGAACTCTAACATATTCCAGGGGTTTTAAATTTGAGTTCCCATTTGGTTATCCTTTTTCTTTAATTCATCTAGCCCATTTCTTCAGCTGTAATATGCAGATACTGTGTGCAGTTCTATGGGTGTGAGAATTAATAATGCATCCCAAATAGCTTGACTATGTTAGCTACTTAATAATTTATAGCTATTATTAAAATACTCTTAGTAATTATTCATGGTTAACTGAAAGCTATTGAGAAACATAACTAGTGAATATTTGATAATAGAGATTTTCAAACTGCGTTCCATAAGGGAGCAGCAGCTCTCGGGAGGTGTCCAAGGGACAGCTAGAAGGTGGGGGATTGGTACAAGATGAGCTCCCTGATTCCCTGCTGATACATAGGAAGTATGTTTATATCCACTTCTAAGTGTTGCTCATGAGGAACGTAGATGTTGAGGAACAAAAGGGAGCAAGCAATTATTGAGTCTAGAGAGAATGGTGACGAGGGGGAACTGTCTACAGGAACTGTAGCTTCTATAGATGGCTCCATAGGGTGGGAGTGGGAGACCAGTTGCCTGGCTCCCTCTCCTTCCACACTGCTCCTTTGCTGGTGCTACCAATCAGCTGTACCCGATGGGGCACAGGTAGTCTCCGTGGGGACCTTGAGCTGGGTGGCAAGTAGCTGGAGAGGGGCACGCCTTGTCAGAGCGAACACAGGAACTGAGGAATAGCCTAGCAAGGGAGATTCACATGGTGATATTTACAGTCGTGTGAGGTGGGTATAGGGGCATGTACCTAAAGTCATGGCTGAGGCAAGAGCCTAGCTTGAACCTAGAAGTTCAGAGGCAGCTTGAGATTGGCCTAGTGACACTGTCTCAAAAACAAACTAAGTAAAGGCGACTTAAAAATGAAGTCAGCCCATGCCAAAAATATCTGCCGGAACATTGAATGAATTGCCTCTCTGGCTTGCATGATTTTGGGTGCCTTTCCCTGGAGTGACAGCACAGACAGGCTTTGTCCCTGCTGCCAGAGCAAACTGCACAGGCTTTGTAATTGTCTGCCCAGGCAGATAAGGGAGGAGCTGTCCTTCAGAGCCCTGATGAAATGCGTGGCCGTGGCCGTAGGTGAGACTGTGGCCTGTCATGCTGCTGTACCTACGAGGTTCTAAGTCTGCAATAGAAAGACACGGCCCCTGCTCTGTGGCAGTCGGCAGCCTTTGCGGGGTAGGTGGGTGCGTGAGTTGAGTCTTGGAGGCCAGATAGGAGGCGGCCAGTTGAGAGTGAGAGGGAAGTGTTGGAGGGGCAGTTCCGACAGGGAGGATGACTCATCTTAAGATTCCTGGTATAGCTGCTGTGGTAGTGCTCACGTCATCCTAGCAGTCTGTGAGGCTGAGGCAGGAGAATGGCAAGTTTGAGCCCAGCCTGGGCAAATTTAGTGACTTAGCAAGACCCTGTCTCTAAATAAAAAATAAGAGGAGGGCCGGGGATATAGTTCAGCATAAAGGGCCTGCATTCAGTCCCCGTTACTACACACATACACGCAGGCACACAAAGATTTTGGGCATAATTCATAAAGAAGGGGTCCTAAAGAGGGCCCCACCCAGGATTCCTCAAGAATGCTCTGTTAATGAGCGTCTCTCAATTAATGACCTCTCTAGAGACATGTAGGGCTCAGTTTGATAGGAGAAAATCTGTCATAGCATTTAGCTGGAATTCCTGGCAAGTGTGTCTGTAGTTTGCAGACTACAGCTAGTTATGTCTATATTAGTTATTTATTGAAGTGAGGAAAATATGTTCTGAAAAACTGCTTCCCAAAAAGGTGACATTCAGTCACAAAAATGACTCACATGAGGCCTGTGATAGAGGAATCCTAAAACAGATGCTTTGAGATGAGGGGCCCTTGGAGCAGCTCTTCCACCACGGAGAGGTCGGGACCCTCTGGGTGTGCCGAGCGTTGCATGATTTGGAATCCAAAACTACTGTCCTGTAGCAGAGGGCAGAGGAGCAAAGTAAAGGGAAGGAAGAAAGGGAGGCTCCTTCGAAGAAGGATTTGTAATGCACTGTCAGCGTCTACATTTAACTAATGAAAAGATTTATTCAGGGCAATAAATACTCAAGGCTGGAAAACAGCAGTGACCTAACTTTTCCCTAGGAAATAGTTTTTGGTTATGAGGCACTTTCATGCAAAAGATCTCTTTAATTCTCTCAACATTCTTATTAGAAAACTATTTTGCCCACTATTGTAAAGCTAAAGCATGGGGGTGGAAATGAGTGTTTGATTTTTAAAGCCAAAGAGCATTCCACAGAATTGTTGGCAGGAATAGAGTATGAACTGTCCACAGAGTCACTTTTAAAGACAGAAGAAAATATTAGGGAGGGTTCTCATGCTTGAGAGATACATAGCCCTTTGGGTTAGATCATGAGCAGTGTCACGGAGCGGGTGTCTAAAGGCCTGTGGTTCAGGTCCATCTCTTTTTCTAAAACGTCATTTATTAGCACGTGTTTGCAGGATGGAATGTCATCGTGGAGAGTTGGTACATAGACATAACACATCTTGACCCCCTTCCTCTGCCTCTCGGCTTCCCCTTCTCTCCAAGGTTGTCTCCACACTTCCAGCATCTCCACAGTGACACTGCTTGTCCCGAATCACTTGCATGAGAGGAGAATTGGTCTCCTGTTAAGGTCAGCCTGTAAGAAAGGGGCAAAAATCAAAGGGCTTCTAAGGGAAACACAGGGAATCTTCCTTAGCTCTTGCTCATCCTGTTTCCTGCATGTGTGGGTTTGATGTGAGGGAGGAGGACAGTCACAGGAGCACAAAGGCCTTAGCAGCCCTCCTTTCTATGGGAATGTTAGCTCCAAGACGGCTGAACACAACAACAGAACCTTCCTGACTGCCTGATGTAGACTGTAGCTTCTTACAGATTTACTTGCTCAAACTGGCCTTGTGCCATGCTAGTAAAAAAAGATCCTCTATTCAAAAAATAGTGATTTAGAAGCTATTTCCCATCTTACAGATGAGGAAAATGAGATAGAACTTCAAGACCAAAACTGTAAATTCAGTGTCCTGGGAGTAGTTGATTGTGCCAAGCAATTAGTATGTCACAAAATAGTCACCTGAGTTTGACGTGACTTTCAATCACTGTTGGAATTTTTTTGATTCAACTCAAACACATTGAGCACATGTACAGTCTGACACACGTGTTTGGTGCTGGGAGCTATAGATGTGAAAGCAGAATCTCCTTTTCAGAACCTCACTACCTAAGGTAGAAGACAGGCCAAAGGCTATTAGAACACTGCCATTAAGTTGTTTAGCAGCATGTGCCTTTCTATACAGAAAATCTTTATTTTGAAATTATGTCTTTCGTAGACTACAGTCTTAAATTTTGATAAAATTTATCAGTTTGTTTTTTCATGGATCACACTTTTGGTAGCACAGCAAACAACTCATTCTCTGCCTAACTCCAGAATCATGAAGATTTTCTATTATAAAAGTTATTGTTACATTTTATATAATCACTTTTTATTTTCTTTATTAAGTGGGAAGTTTTAGTCCTTTTTTACATATGATCCAATTTTTTCAGTACTATTTCTTAAAAAGATAAACTTTTCTTCAATGGATTGTGGAAAGATGAATTTTTGGTGCGCTGTGGTATAACGTGAATATAGTTTGTTAAACGAATGAGTTGAAGCCAGTCTATCTGAATTTGAATCTTGAAAGTACCACTAATCAGCTGTATAACAATGTGCAAGTGCTTCGCCTCTCTTTGCTTTCTTGTCCTATTCTGTAAAATGGGGATTGTCATAATACTTGCAAAGTGCTTGATCGCTAAAACAATGACATGAGTCGTTGTTTGTAGCAGAGAGCTGCATCTCATATAAATGAAACTCACAAGTTTGGGTTTGCTTTTATATACTGTCTTCCTCCTCCTCCTCCTCCTCCTCCTCCTCCTCCTCCTCCTCACCCTAACCTCCTCTTTCTCCTTCTTCTTCTAATTCTTTTGAGACAAGATCTCACTTTGTAGTTCTTATGAAGACAATGCAAAAAAGAGCCTCTTTTCTATAGGCCTCAGTCACGTTTTTTTAAACCTTTACACAGTGAGACTTGACCAGGCAGTTTCTGAAGTCCCTTCCAGCTCCAACAGGGATTTATATGATGGTGCCATGCTTCCTCCAGCCTCAGCACCTCCCGTAACAGAGTTTGCCTAGAAAGATACATGTGTGCTGCATGTTCCATAAAGTCTTACTGGGTGGATGCCCGGCCTGTTCCCTGGAAATCAAGTTTCCTACTCGATCTCTGAGCCTGATTCTGACTAGGACCTGTGTTAGGTAGTCAAAGTGGAAAATTTCCAGCAACTGAAGGCAGCAAAGTATGCCATTCCCTTCAGCAGACAGACAAGAGCCCCATTTGGAGGCAGGGAAGAGAAGTGGGCAGCCCTGGGGAAACTGGTTGGCACAAGTCCTGAGTGAGAAGAGTTTGTTATTGGAGACACAGCCCAGTCACATCCAGGATGCCTGACTCTAAACTCCCCCCTATGCAGTGAGAAAGCTAGTGATTTCCTTTATTTACAATTTTGTGCATTTTGCTGTCACCTCCTTAATTGCCCAGCGTCTTCGTGGCCAGAGCCTAGAGGATATAGGTATGGTGACGAGATTTACTACAGATACAGAAAAGGACCATGGAGAAAAACAACAGAAAAATATTAAAGTGTTGGAAACACGCCTGGGAACTTTGGGGAAGGCAGGAGGGAAGAAAAGATGCTAAAACCACTTTAACATAGAGCTGGTAGGGAAATGGCACTGTAGGTGGCACACAGGAATTAAAGCCAAGGTAACTTAAGGAGAGGTTTAAGATTATTGCGGAAGTGAATCTCACTGAATGTTAATTAACTCTTTGAAACCCTGCTCAGTAGTTGCCCTTTTGTTTAGATAGGAAGTTTGTTTTAATCTCCTATCTCTCTAACTTTGCCTTAGTTCACGCCAAAGGTTTGTTAGGCCAATGCCCACAAACCCTCCCCACCCCAAGCTGTCTGATTGTTCACCACAACGCCAGCTCCCAGCACCACGGGATTCTCTGTCACAGTGCCTATGATGGTGCCCATGCTCTGTTTATTAGTGTAATTAATGTGATGTCTCTGTCTTTCACCCTGTCTTGTAAGCTCTGGGGGGTGAGGTCACATCAGCTTGGTTCCTGCTTTCTCGAGGGCTGGCGTAGTATTCGGCACATGGGTACTCAATACATTCGTGTAACGAGTGAATGAATGGGCATGTACCAAAACAGTGAGTGTATTTTTAAACAGATTTCCCCCCTTTTCTAGACAGCATTAAAAAAATAATTAAAATTCAAGCAATTTCACCAAATACTTTGGGTAGCCTTATTCCAGGGATGGGTTTTGGTAACCCTGGTTTCATTTGATTGTCCTCTGGCTTCTGAAGTACTTTTGGCTAAGATAATACTAATTTTCATCAAATATTCAGACCTGTAGGTAGCTATATCTGTTACAAAAGTGAGATGATCATGAACACTGTAAAAAATATTAAACAGAGCTAATAACAAACTTCCCAGAATGGAAAAGACAGTTATAAAGACACAATGCATTATTCTAAACACGTATTAGTGAAATTCCACCCAGTACAATTGGAGAGTAATAAGAAGTGCTAGGGAATACTCATTACGCAGTAATTTAACCTGCTGTTTCCTTGCGGCTTGCCAGTGCTTCCAGATCAGGGAGCGGATTACTAAGAACTTGACTGTCTGTAGCTGTGTGAACTCGCAGGGGGGCAGGAAGCACGCTGCTGACTGGAGCAAGCGTGGCATGCTGACATGGAATGCATTTCCACTGATACTCTGTTTAAATTTCATTTTTCTTCAGCCCTTAGAAAAATGAGTTAAAATTGATGCCCTTTGAGGTTTTAGATGTTTTCAGTTAAGCAAAACCACCCCTTCAAGTGAAATGTGATATGAAGCCCAAATGTAAAAAAAAAAAAATTATAGGTCTAGCAGCTCTGGATTGTATGGATGCAGATACATGCAGATGGAGGCAGATCTGGAAGCTATTCAGTGAATTTTACCTCTTCTATTTTCAACAATGTCAAGAACATCTTTTCGGAAAATGAGAAATAATGAGTCCTTGAAATGCTACTTGAAAAACATAGCTTCGTCTTTAATTTCTAAATCAGTTCAGTTCTATTATGTGGGTATTGATTCAGGTCCAAAATAATTCTATAGCTGTTTTCTTTTTTGAAGAAAAACATTTCCATATCTTAGTTAATGGCTCATTACTCAAAACAGTATTGCATACAATAAAACAATGCAAAAAAAGAGTTAAACATTTTGAGTTCACTACAATGTGACTAGTAACAAACTATTACTGTGAAAGATTAGATAATTGGTATGGAACAGAAAATTCAGTGAACAAAATATTTGAGAGCTTTGCTTTGCTTCATTTGTGATCATAGATTATTTGTTAACTTGGTTATAGATGTCATGCTAGATGGCAAGTATTTCCTTCCAGACAAAAATACATTTTTATGCAATGGCTGTATCAAGATTTTTCTATAAAAATAGTATTTTGTGTGTGTGTGTGTGTGTGTGTGTGGTGGTGGTGGTGGGGGACTGAACTCAGGGCCTTGTGCATGCTTGCAAGTGCTCTACATTCCTAGCCCTAAAAAATAACACTAATCCCCAAAATACATTAGGTGAATAAAATTCAATACACATCTTCTTATAACATGCTCTTGGCCTTGATGATAGAAATATAAGCTGAACTAATTAATGCATTTGATCAGAACCTTCAGGCTGTGGGAGTGGTGGAAGAAGTCAACACCAGTCTGCTCCATGGCTTGGAGAGGGTGGTGCTGTGATGTAGGAAAGGTGCTCAGCTCTGGACTGGTGTTGGCATCAGCCCAGGTGGATATGTCTCCTGATGGTCATTTCCAAGAGTACGTCTCTAAATGCAGTTTCCTCAGGTGGTACCAACTGTGCTGTTGAGGTCAGCTCTCTCTTTTTTTTTTAATTTTTAAAAAAGCAAAACAGAAAAAGGATAGAAATAATACAGAATTTTTTTTAAAAAGTAACAGATCAACACTAGTTTATATGTTGCATGTTGCTATCTCAGAAGTAGTTGTGCAGGTTATAAGATCTAGGCATAAAAATGATCAAACAATCAAACAATGACAGCACAAATGGTTCCTTCTGATGAACTAACAGGGATTAGTAGTTTAGTTAGCAGAGCAGAGGTTTCGTGACCAATGGATAAAACTCTGGCCTTGAAAGCATTTTGCTGATGAGACCATGTCAGAGCTGACCTCCCTCTGCTCTCATCTCCTTGAAAGGCTGCATGAACCCCTTGCTGCCCCCTTTTATTAAATTTTATTTTAACCTTTTTTTTTTCAACTGCATGGGATGATGGCATCACATCCCCTATTACTAGCTCAAAGAATCAGAATAGGGATAAAGGTTTGGAGAGAGGGTAGAGATAGATGAGACACAAAGAGACATACATTTTCTGGCTCTTGATCCCTTTCCCACTGCCCTCTTTTAGGATAAGAGAAACATTTACTGTTTGGCATTTAATGTTTGTATGTAAGTAACAGTCAAGTTGTTTAAAAGCCAATACATGTAAGAATATTGTGAAAAGTCTTCCTGCTTTGTTTTCTCCCAAATACCCACTTCTCACCAATAGGTAATTCTTATCCACAGCTTCTTTGTCACCTAGAAATTCTTTAGAAAGATGCAAGCACATCCAAACATTAGATCCTTATTTTAAGGAAACTGAGAGGCTGATTTTTAAGATTCAGCTCAGGAACCTAGTAGCTCTTTCTCCTCACACTCCAAGCCCACACAGATGACCCTTCTGTTTCTGCTGTAAGTGCTGCTGAAAAGGGCGGAGCTCACTGGTGGAAGTTTTCCTATGACTCCCCTGCTGAATTAGGTGGCAAAATGCAGTGCTGTCTACACTCCCAGAGCACATGATTTCCCTTCCCACCACTGAGGGAAAGGGAGGTAGTTGGGAAGAGCAAGAAGGAAAAGAAACTAGATCTATACCTAGAAACAACTCACATGCAGTTTAAGAATGATTATGTTTTCAAATCAACTGCTTTTTCTATTATTTCCTAAAACTATTAAGTAAGCTACAGATAGCGCCCATGCTGGGAGTTCAGAGCAGAAGCCATGGTTTTAGCAGATCTCTCAACTGGTCCCCAAAATGGTGCTGGATGGAACTGGGGCTGGGAGAGTGACAGTGTTTCCTCCTTTGATGACGCTCTGTGGAAAGTGCTTGGAGTGGTGAGAGCAGGAGATGAGGAGGTGGCACTCAGAGGCCCGCTGGGTTTGCCTGTGGGAGAGGAGGTGCGCGTTGGTATTATTTTTGGAAGCTGTGCTGCTGCTGTGAAGCTTCCCAGCTCATCTTCTCTTGCAACACTTCTGTTATCCTAACCTCTGTCCTCTTTCCTGAGACATTAAAAGTTACCAGTGAACCTGGAAATAAGATGGATGCTTTGAGGTGAAGCCTGGGAAACCTATTGTAGGACAAATTCTCCCTCGATCCCGTATGTAACATACAAATATAGCTCCTCCTTACTGGCTTGACTTTTAAAGCAAATTGTATGAGGATTTGAATATTTGGCATAAGCTGGTACTCAAATAAATTCTGATAGATGAATACTGGTCAATCTCAAAATGCACAGCAATCATTGATTACCTTTCTATGGCTGTTGGTAAAAATGTTAGCATTTGTTTTTGTCCCCTGTAATCTTAGTAACTATCAAGACAGTCTGTTAAATATGGGCAAAGAGGCAGCTTAGACTCAGGAGAACTCTTTCATTTTTAATTTCATTAAATTAGAAGTAGGATGCAGGTAAGATGATAGAGCTTGACTGGGCAGATCTGGAATACAGTTTGACCCTCCATCTCCTCATCCCTCCCTCCCCCCTTCCCTCTTTACCTCCCTCCCTATTTCCCTTCCTCACTCCATCCATCCACCAAATATTTAAATCCTCTATATATTAAAATTAGACAGTGTTTGGTGGCTGACACCTGTAATTCCAGCACTTGGGAGGCTGATGCAGAAGGATCTCCATGAGTTTGAGGCCAAACTATTCTACATAGTGAGTTCAAGGCCAGCCTGAACTCTGTAACAAGATCCTGTCTTAAAACCAAAAAGAAAGACAAAAACAACCCACATGCATCTTGATTCCTGAATTCCCCAGGTTCACCCTGTGGAGCCGAGTTAATAGCATGTGTCATATGTTACACACTCTCTTTCCTTTTAGGGACAGTGCAAGGTGCCATGGACTTGATCTTGATCAATTCCCTACCTCTGGTGTCTGACGCTGAAACGTCTCTCACCTGCATTGCGTCTGGCTGGCAGCCTCATGAGCCCATCACCATAGGCAGAGACTTTGAAGCTTTAATGAACCAGCACCAAGATCCCCTGGAAGTTACCCAAGATGCGACCAGAGAATGGGCGAGAAAGGTCATTTGGAAGAGAGAAAAGGCCAGTAAGATCAATGGTGCCTATTTCTGTGAAGGACGGGTTCGGGGACAGGCAATAAGGATACGGACCATGAAGATGCGTCAACAAGGTAATACGCCCCTGAGTCATGGGCGGACAAGGCATGCTAGGCACATGCGCGCACGCGCGCACACACACACACACACGCGGACATGTGCACGCACGCAAGCGCACACACAGTTTTGGTAGCTGTTCCCTCGAAGTCTGCATGAACTGCCTGAGGACAGAGATTGGTCCATGCCTGGATCTTGGTTTCATTTCTGTCTCTGGTACAGACACTGTCAGAAATAAAGGAAACCACTCATTCCTGTTTCTTCCCTAGATGTGGTCCCTACTTCATTATATGAAATAGAATATACAATACGGTCTACTAACAGCTTCATGAAACTTGATGAAGATACAGCTCTGCCACCTGTATGTAATATGTAAATCACATCAATTAAAACAACTGTCCACTGCCGAATTATTGGCTCCTTTGAGATTTTTCATTTGATGCGTTTTGTTTGTGCCTAAATGCTCTTAATGGAAGTTAACCTTACCCAGAGAGAATTATAATAGAAATAAAAATTTCAAAAAGGAAACTTCTGTCGGAAGTTTCTATTAATTGGTTACTTGATATATCAGTTATCTATTGTCACAATAATGCCTGTAACATAACCACCACTCACAATGGCACACAATAAGCATTCACGGCTTGTTTGTCTAAGTCATGTGGGCTGACCAGATGGCCATGGTGGGGTTGGCTGGACTTTCTTACTTGTGTGGTGCTGATTGGCTGTGTGCTTATCAGTCTAGCTGAGGCTTGGGAAACTTGGCTTCGTTCCATGTATCTGTTATTCTGTAGCAGGCCAGGCTAAGTATGTTCTCATAGAGATGGCACAGAAGGTAAAGGAACAAATGAAAATCTGAGCCTTCAAAAATCTAGGCTCAGAATTCTCACTTTGCTTTGTTTTATTGACCAATTCAAGTCAACTAGCTGACCAGAGTAAGACCATCTACTACAAACAGAGGACAAAAAGCAGGCAAGGGTAGGGAACTGGGACCTTCTTGGATGGCTACCCTTTGGGAAAGGACCAGGATTTAATTTGCCCAGTTAAGGACCTGGATTACTCTCAGAAAGCACTAGAATTTTGAAGGAGGATTTTAGATTCCTCTAAAAGAATACTCCTTACCACCATGCCATAAGACAGTAATGTGATGGAGACTTTGTCCCAAATCAGAATTGGATCCTAAGCTAAATCAGTCCCCATCTGATGGTGAAGATGGTGTTGACATGTTATTTAGAAATTGTGTTGTAAAGCTCTCAGCCTGTACCAGAGGGTAGACTTCCAGTGGTTTTGATAGGAAGAGGTGCAGAATCCCAGTGTGAGTTCTCCTGGAAAGACCCGGCCCTTTGGACATTATTACCAATGCCTCACTTTATTGCCTAAAACGAGTCAGATACCTGAACCTAGAGTTAGTGTGAGAGGGTATTATAAACTCTAGGGGCAAAAAAGCAGGGATACAGGGAAGGATGAGGAATTGGGACCTTCTCTCCCTGCTACCATTTTGTTCCCACAAGAATACTCTGGCTTTTTATGATTAGCTACTTTCTTTGAGTCACTTATACCACAAACAGTCTTTTGTTTTGGGTACTGATTGAACTCAGGGCCTTTGCACTGAGCTATATCCCCAGCCCTTCTTTATTTCTTACTTAGACTTAGTCTCTGTAAGTCATTAAGTTGCTCAGGGCAGTCTCAAATTTGGAACCCTCCTGCTTCAGCCTCCCAGAGTGCTGGGATTAACATGCATGTGCCACTATACCAGGCTTATTAAAGGAGTCTTTTCTCAAATTAATATTGTCTAATCACAGCAGCTCATTTCTTGAGAGGTTAGATTTTTAATTACAAAATTGATCCAGATAAGTAATGCACTGATGTACATTTCTGATTTGGCAGTTTCTATATAAAAGATTCTGCAGGATTTTTTTTTGCCTCAAAATTGAACATATTACATCACCAGCGGGTCGTGTTAAAATGTAGACTCTGACTCAGTAGGCTGTTAGGGAAAGTCCCGAGACTATTTCTATGAAGGTCCCAGGTGACAAGACCCTGCTGGACCACCATAGATCATGCTCTGAGGAGCCAGTCTGAGGTTTGCCTGAAATTCTTCGAATTTGCTAATGGTAGTAGGTAAAAAGATTTAAAGGCAGAAAGCTCATTTCAAGGTGAAAAAGTGATAAGATAACTGTTCATTATAAATGAAGCACAGGGTTTTCTTAGCAAAACTCGGATGTTCACCTTTAAATGACGCGGGCAAGTGGGAAAAGAGCACAACAGAAATTCCCAGCAGTTCAGCTCTCCAGTGAGGGAGGAGAGAACAAAGGGATGTGGGGTTTGCCAAAGCTGTCAGGGCTGGAGTCAGCGCTGCTGTCTGCCACACGTGGCGTTTGGGTTTGACTTGTGCAGGCAGGAATGTCCTGCCGCATTTTCACATTCGGAATGAAGACGCCTGGGCTTGGCACCCCAGTGGCTTCATGGGAGTGAAGCGTGAAGGGACATCAGGTGCCTTAGGGCTACCCTGAGAGTGTCCTTGGCAATGTGTAAAAATAACTAATCGTGGAGCATATTGAACCAGGACGTGGAATTAAAAAACAACTATGATTTTCCCTGCAAACTGAGAGCTAAGTCACCACAGGCAAAGGAGATCTTAATTCAGTCAGTCAAGGCAAGGGAGGGGAGTGAGCAGTAGTGGAGCCAGCGTGGCATTTAGGATCATGCTCTCCTGAGTTTGAATTCTTTCTCTACACTCACCAGCTGCGTGGCCTTCGGCAAGTCATGTAAGTGATTTGTCTCATTTATTACCATTTGTGAAACAAAATACCTGCAAAATTCTGTTAAGGTTTAAATAATGCAGTTTATGCATGAAGCCAGTTCCCATACTGCCATAATTTACACAGATATGCTCTTAAAAGCGTGCATATAGTGGATGTTGCACAGTAAGAGACATATTAATAATGGTAATGTGTAAATGGAATTTGATGACCTTGCATTACAGCCTGGATTTGCAATCGCTACCTTGTACTTTCCGTGTCACTCTCAGTGTTAACGGTTACCCTGATTTTGAGCACCTGTTTTGTAAGCTATAATGATTCTGTCTGAAAAGTTTCAAAGTAACCCAGGGTGCATGCAGAGATAGGAGTGGAAGTCAGCCAGACATGGATTTGAGCCTTGCTTTAACTGAGTGGGATGGCTCAGGGCACTTACTTAAATAATTGAAGTCATTGTTTTTTCTAGCTCAGAAAAGAATGGAAATAAAGATTTTCTTACATCCAAAAATCAAATGAAACACTTAAAGATTGCTAACATCTTGGTCACAGATAATGAACCAACACTACTGCTATGTTCAACAACTATCATTATCATAATGTTTTGAAGTGGTAATTTAGAGACTAACTTCCTTATCCAATTGTAGAATTAAAAAGATCATGCATTAACATAATTGTAGAGGCTTTTACAGAACAGAAAAATAGCATGTTTTTCCCCTGTTTTTTAACAACAGCAGCATCTTAGACTGGCAAACTTGTTCATTTTCTTTACCGTCCAGTGGGGGGAAATACGGTGCAGAGAAAGTGATATTCATCATGCTGAATTGGGAAAACACCCAAAACTATGGCTTCATGCCGTTACTAATTCCTTAGTAAAACATCATGGGACCTCAGACGGGCCTACCCAGGGACACAGCAGGACAGGATGAACATCAGTCTATTCCTGCTCGCTGCTGACTAGTACCCCTGGGGAGGAAATGGAAAATCCATTTGAGATGTGCCAAAACACGGCTTAAATTGGCTCCCAGACCCTAAATAGCCAAACTCTTTTTATCAATGGCATCATCCAAAACAGTCAGCAGCTGTTTGTTCAAACCTCAGTGGTGATTTCATCTGGGGCTGGAGAGTTAAACAGTTGGAAACAGTTTTAGATCCCGAAGTCTGTTTCAGAGCAGCCCATCAGAAGAAACACAGGTCTTCTTCTTGTTGTGTCTGAGAAATACACTCACAATAAGTACATCAAACTATCCGAAAGATGACTTGTGATAGAGGCGCTGCCTGTGATCACACAAGTGAACACAGTGAAAGCATAAAAAAATAAGAAACTTTGACATTAGATTTTTCCCTGCCAACAATTGTGCCACATACTGGGGATGCAATAGTGTTAACGTTTCCTGAATATTTATGATGTTCCTGACATTCCACTGACAGCTTTGCACACATTACATTTAGCCTACCAAATGTGTGTCAGATGTGAGTACAGAGATCTTATTAACAGACGAGGCCCGTGACTATTGTAGCTTAGATACATTCACTAGCCGGTAAGTCCTGGATTTGGCAAAGTGAACTTGGGCCTGATCCCAAAGTCTTGGCTCTAACCACCACCCTGTGCTGCCTTTCAAAGGCAGATTCTTCCCTCCTGGATGGCTGAGCCTGGCAGAAGACACGCACCATGAGCAAGGCTGGGCCAAGAAGGCAGGGTGTGGGGAGAGTGGCCAGGAGACCTCACCCAGAGATCAGGGACTGATAATCTTCCTTTGAGATGTCTACATGGAGTCTGATGAATGAATAGGTGCTGGGAAGGATAGAGGCACGGAGGTGAGGGGAAGGAAGAAGACTTGTGACCTGGACATGAGTGCTGAGGCCAGGGGTGCAGGTCTGGAGAAAGGAAAGCACTGTAGAATGAGTAGGGCAGGTTTAAGTTTGTATCTCAACTGCCTGACTCAGTTACTGTTAGGAGGCTTTAGGTGAGGGACTCTCATTCAGCCCAACCCCACCTCCCATGCCAATAAACTGGCTGTTCTGCCTTCACTGGGCTTTTGTAAAAATTATACAAAATAATGGCCATAAAACTGCATTACACTTACTACTTATCTAACATTAAAGGAGATAACTGAAAGTTAATTATATTTTATTCATGATAAACTCTTTGTTTATAACTTTTACAGCCTTTCACTTTTTCCGGTAGTCCTCAAGGCCTAAGCGGATTGTGTTTTTAGTTCTAAGCCTGTGTGGATGATCCTAGGCCTCAGGAATCTCATTTATGAAATGTGGTGGTTGGCCTTTGAAGGCTTTGAGTGCTAGCGTTGCATAACCTAAGTTAGTAACCTGAGTGCTAACCTTACACAATCTGAGCCTTCTGAGTGCTAACATCACATAAACCATAGCCAGGTTCTTTGCCTCAGGTCCTGGCTTTCCCAGGTAATTGCTGTGTGATTTTGAACAAGTTACTTAAACTTTCTGTACCTTTTAATGCAGAGGAAGGCACCTGCTTCATAGGAGTTTTACAAAAAGTAACTTTGTATAAAGTGTTTAGAACACTGCTTGGTCCACAGTACACAATGTTAAAATATGATTATTGCTTTTACGATACGATCAAGTCACAGGACAAAGTTATGTCTGAGTACGGGCCTGGCCCTTGTGTCACCAGGAAGCCCAGAGTAGAACCTGGAGGTTAGCGCTCCTCCCTCACTACGCGGAGAACATCAGCCTGGAGACGTGAATGCAGGAGGCGACGGGCTGGTGCCCCCGAGAAAACGGGGGGCTGAGCAGGTACAGAGTGGAGGGGGCTGCACTAGAGCTGAGCCAACTGGGAAATCTCAGTTCCTTTTCAGAATACAATACTGAGTGGGAAATCTCGCGGTCAACTAAACAATCATTCCTCCAAAGGGCAGAAAATATAAACAAACCCCACAGAAAAGAACCATGGCATGAAATGGCCAGAAAACATTCTCAGAGGAGCCCAGCAGCCCGTCACAGAGAATACGGAGTTCACACAGTAGCATGGCAAAATGAAGCACTTTGTCAGTGTGAAAAGCAGTCCATAAATCTACCCCAGTATCCCTGAGTACCGTCCCACCAAGTAAACTACCAGGTGCAACCATGTGACAGATGTCAGTGCAGCAGGGTTGCCACTTACATTTGGAAAGGATACGACAGGCATCATGAGCTTAGCTGCTATGATTTAACAGTCTAACAGTACTTTATGGTAGAGATTATTACTTCTGAATTTCAGATGAGAAAGCTGACGCGTTCAAAGGTGAAGCTACTCATTCATAAAGATCTAGAGGGCAGATTTGAGCCCAGGACTGTTGATCTGTCCCATGCTCTCTTTAGGTTTGCCCCAAGTCGTCACCTGCACCAAAGGTTTTCGCATAGTTGGCTGTACAGGGGAGTCCTGGCAGAGTACCATGCCCAAGTTAGCAGGCACAGCTCACAGCAAAGAGAAACAAGCAGACAGACCTAAAGGTCAGGGCTTCTGGTTGTGGCTCAGAGGCATCTCTTGCCCTCAAAGGGCAGCTGTCAAAGCCAGAGACACACACAGCATTTGATCAGTTCCTCTCAAGTTCCAATATGAAAGCCATAGATGAACTGAGAACTAGGGCACAGGAAGCCCAGACACATCACAAGGTCCTCAGCAAAAGACTTTCTGATGCTTGTAGCTTAATCCTTGTGCTGAAATTTTGTAGGAATTTATTTTTACCTGGCGGTGTACAGAGTGTTTTGCTTTTGATTTTTCTTTAGGTATGTTTCAATCACACAATTTGTTACTCATGGAGAGGTGCTATGTGGCTTAGAAGGAGGCATACGCTTGCAAATAATCTGTATTTTGATAACTGGCATAGATTTTATAAACATTCAACAGATCGTTAATGGTATTATTGAGATCTACATTTTGCCATTGTACTTTTCAGTCTGTTTGATCAGTTTCTGAAAGTCAATTCATTACTTTCTCATTTAACCGTTGGGTTTTGTGTTAGGTGTTTTGATGTTCTGCCTGTCGGCACACACATAACTTCAGGAATATTGTATCTTCCTAAACAAGATGTGCATAAAATCTTTGGATGAAATTTTGTTAGATGGCAGATGGCTCCTCTTTACTGTCATATAAAAACCAACTTTATCCCTAGAAATTTTGACTTTAGAGTTTTTTTGATATAAATGTTACAAAACTAGTTTTAGTATTAGTTTAATGCATATTTTCTATGACTTTATTCTGTCTGCTTTGTTCTCATGTTTAATGTGTAGCTCATAAACAGAGCATGTGATTGCATGTATGTCAATTTATTCTGAGATCCTTTATCTTTTAACATATATCTGGTATGTCATCTGCCATCTTACTTTGTCTTTTCCATATCATGATTTTTCTGTGGTTTTATCTGTTCTCATTTTAGCATTTTGCTTATTTCCATTCTATCTGTCTCTCCATGTTTGGGAAAGTTATATATCTTGTTTTTCTGCGTTTAGTGGTATATTTCTAGTGTTAAATATTGTAAGTTTTCTTTGTATTTTATTACTTTTAGTGGTAACTCTTGCATTTTAACATAAGCTTCACGTTAAAAAACCTAAAGTCAATCTCTTCTCATTCCACAGAGTGTTTCTTTGCAGATTATAATATAAAGGACTTCAGAAATGGATGTAGTTGGGTGAATATTACATTTTATTCACATGGTTTCTCCAGTAAACCAGGACAATATTTTATTCCAAGCCTGATATAGAGACAGAAGTTTTCAGTCCCTTGATTTATAATATAAAAAGTCAAATAAATATGGATAAAGTCCCCATTTCCTCCTAGTACTGTCCAGTCCCATAACTATATCAGGTCATACATGTATAATCAAAGGGTAGATGGTAAGATAGTAGGTTCCTTCATTGGCTTTATTCTTCAGTATTCCAATATTTACAGCATGAGTAATCCCAGCACTGTGCTCCAACCATTGGGGAAATGTTTGGAGCATTCTAAAGCAATTAGAATAATTTCAAGCAGCAGTAATAACTCCACACAAAAGGAGCAAGGGAAAAGCTACTTGGCAAATGATCTCTTTTCCACTTTGAACAAACTCACATTGTGTTCATATTCTTTTCTACTTTGAGGAAATTTGGTAAAGGTTGTTGAAGGAAGACAGATTCTTAGTTAATATAGTTCATAGTTCTTGTCAGGATTTACTTTGATACCAGATGTGGAACAACACAGTCCTTTGCAGGGAAATACTCTGTATTATACTGGGGGGATATGTTTTTATTTTAAAGAGAAAATGACCATTCCTTTCATCAGACTCTGAAAAGAATGTATGTATAAGCTTAAGAAAGAATAAAATCTATTAGCCAGTGTTATCTTTGATATCATAAAAAAACAGCTGACTCCTGGAAAGTACCAGGTCTCATCTTTTGAAGCTCAGTGTTCAACTGTTCCTGAGAAAAATGTGTGACATTATTCTTGGTATTTGTTTTCTCTTTTAAAAGCTTCCTTCCTCCCAGCTACTTTAACACTGACTGTGAACAAGGGAGATAATGTAAGTATATCCTTCAGAAAGGTGGTAATTAAAGAAGAGGACGCGGTGATTTACAAAAATGGTGAGCATATATTCCATTTCTTTTTAGTACCGTGGGGTGAGACATCAGATGACGCTGAACGTGATAGATCATTATCTTGCTACAGTTTCAAGGACAGGTGTTTGCAGTAAAGCTGCCATGAGGCAAGCTTGTTAAGTTCTGTGTAGACTAGGAGCCCTCTTAGGCAATGTGTTTGATTACTTAAGTATATCGGAGTGGGGATTTAAATACACTCGGCATGTTCCTGAGTGTACCTGATATATGTGATTATAATAAAAGCCTATCATAATATAACAAGGGTCCCAAATTCTGTTTCTCTGCAGATTGTTGTATAAAATAAAGGATCTGAGGGACGGATGTATCTGGGAGAATGTTGCATTTTATTCACACACTTTCTCCTATTAACCAGGGGACCCAGGCAATGTTGTATTCCAAGCCTGACACAGAGACAGAATTTTTCGATGAAGTGTGAGGTGATTTATTTGTGAGGACGGACAAGGAAGCAGGAGTGTTTAAAGTGCAACCTACTGTTTTCCACTCTCCCTCTCACCAGGCTCCTTCATCCATTCAGTGCCCCGGCATGAGGTGCCTGATAATTTAGAAGTGCACCTGCCGCATGCTCAACCCCAAGATGCTGGCGTGTACTCTGCCAGATACATAGGAGGAAACCTCTTCACCTCAGCCTTCACCAGGCTCATTGTTCGGAGTAAGTGACTGAGAGGCCACAATCTGTCATGGTGTTGATTATTAGGATTTTTAGTTGCGAAGAATAGAAACTGACTGGCTACATAAACACAGTTTACAGACTGATTAGAAGGATACTAAGGACTCTTAACAAATTGGAAAAGCTAAGAAGGTTCTAGAAAAGAGGTTCAGGGGAAGATGTAGGACTCAGTGGGAGACTGCAGGGTAGACTTCCTCTTAAAATGCTGCCAGTACCATAACTCGGCCACCACGCAGTTTGCAACTGGGTGTTGAATTCATAGCAGAAAGAATCAAATTGGCCTAAAATATCAGACCTCTATTAGCCCAGTGCAATGAGCTATAGACAAAATTAGAGTGTTGCAGTACAGTTAGAAACAGGCTACGGCAGAATCATTCCTGTACAACGGGATTCATAGTGAGGAGGAGAGTTACCCTAAAGGCGACTGCTATCAAGGGACAAATTGGGCCTCCTGGGTCAAGCTCACCCCTATTTAAACATTTCCTGTAAATTCAGTACTTTCCAAATCATTTTGCTCTCAAATATGATTCTCATTTTTAGATTTGAAAAATGTAAGAGCTGGAACTAATGAAAATTCCCCCTCGTATAGTTTTGTAGTGAAGATAACCATCATAATTTTTTACAGGAAATTAATCCGTAGGACATAAGAGATTTGCCCTGGATTTTGTCCAACTCTATGAAGAAATTTGTGAAATTAAATATTTAGGGCTTCTGCTCTACATACCTGTCATTAGTCTATACCAGTGACAGCGGACCTTTAGAGCTTTCAGGGATAACCAACAGGCGGGTGCTGTAAATTCGCTGCCCTATATTCCTCTGTGATGTCATAGAGATATCATGGTTGACATCTATAATTCAAGATGTATTTTGCTTTGTACTTCATCCATCCATCCATTCATTCAGCAAAATGTACTGATCACGACTCTGCCAAACACTGACAATTGAGTGTGACAAGCAAGAAGAAAAAATGTAAGTCACTGTAGGACAATGCCTGAGACCACAGTGTTAAATGAAATAAATCAAAAACACTAGCTTAAATATCTCTTATATGGCAAACCCAAAATATAAATAAAAAGCAAAATAAAAGATAGATAACAAAAAGGAGGATAGATCTTTTGCAAAAGGTAAGGGGGCCAAGAGATGGAGAGAAGGGTGAAGAGAAGGGAATGGGCTTATGATATGTTATGTACATGTACCAACTCCCTATGAAGAATTTAATTGTTAAGTATTGCAAGCATGTGCTAATAAAAAGCAAAAACTTTTAGGTTATTCCCAGTCAGAGCAGGTACATATGTAACTCAATAGAAATTGCAATATGAAAGGTGTGGTTCATTTGGCTTATGCCCTGTGTAAAGATACTCTATGGGAATAAAATACAGCAAGTGTTTTGAATCAGGAGGCATCTGTTGATGAGCCCAGCACCCGTTTCCTCCCAGAAGACTGCTATCTTTGATTTTTCTCCACTAAATGTCAGGGCAGTGAACCCCTTACACAGATTCAGAATAACATCCGGTCACCAGAAAGGCATTACTGGAAAGCAGGAACATCAGCCCTGTCCTCCAAACTCTGGAAGGAGCTAAAGGCTACAGGATGAGCTGGTAACACCTATGTAATGAAGCAGCCATAAAACCCCAAAAGGACGAGAGGGTAGGGTACCTAGAGAGTGTGCAGAAGCTCCAGACCTACCTTGTCTTTGGCATCTCTTCTCTGTGGTTGTTCACCTGTATTCTTTGCAGTATCCTCTATGATAAACTGGTGACTAAGCATTTCCCTGGGTTCTGTGAGCTGTCCTACCAAACTAATCAAACCTCGTAGAGGATCTTAGGGACCCTTGATTTATAGCTGATTGGTCAGAAGTGCTGGTCATTGCCCAAGGCTTACAACTGGCACCTGAAGTGGGGGTATCGTATAGGATTGAGTTATAACTTTGGATCTGGTGCTGACTCTAGAGAAATAGTCAAAATTGTTTCAACTTGTAGGATACCCAGCCAGTGTATGCTGAAGAACTGTTCGGTGTAGAGGAAAAGAAATACCCTATACATCTAGCGTTGGAAGCGTTGTGTTCAGCGAGTGTGGGAAGTAGAAAAGCCACTCCATTTTTTCTATTCTTAAAGAACCAGGTGTCACCTGATGTTTCTGATGTGGTAGACAGTTTGCCCCAGTGTTGGAGTCCCTTGCACACTGTGCCAGACTAGAAATGACCTGAATGTTTTAACTGCTTCCTGGCCATCCAGACTCTCCAGGGTAGTGAAATAAAAGCAGAATGGAAGGGACCCAGGTCAGCAGACTTGACATAGGGCTAGTAAGAAGCCAGCTCTTGGAAGCTGACTATTGCAGTTTTACTAAAGTTTTGTTTTGTATGTTACAGTTTTTAAAAGAACAGTCTTACTCAAACATTGCCCTGACATTTAGTGGAGAAACGTCAAAGATAGCAGTCTTCTGGGAGGAAACAGGGATAGGACAAATAGTTCCTGCCTACCAAACAGCTTGCTGTATTTTGTACCCATAAAAGTGTCTCTACACGGGACATAAACTACATGAACCACACTTTTCAAATTACAAAATCTACTTAATTACATATGTACCTGCTCTACTGGAAATATCACAAGTTTACTGTGCTCTTCCTCCCAGTCATCATACTAACATGAAAAGATAACTCTTCACTTTGAAGATTCCAACGGTTTTATGAGCTGTGTGCCAGGAACCGGGGCAGAGACCAGATTTCTTATAATATCACATTCTTAAAATGTCAAAAAAACATGATTTAGTAGGGATTAGAATTTGAAACTCACCTGAACTTTTAGTTCAAAGCACAAGACTTCAAACACCTTTTAAATTCCAGGTTATCTTTTCTGGCTGCTTGAAGTACATGGTCATTTCCCTTCACTGTGAAGAATATTTGTATGAAACCATATAAATAATTCCAAAGTTTGAGTTGGATAATAATCATTTTACTTAAGAATATTTTCCCCAATACAATTTCTTTTGATGTTTAATAAGAAATGAGCTAAACTGGCTGGGCATGGTGACACATGCCTGTAACCCTAGCACATAGGAGGCTGAGGCGGGAGGATTGTTGACAGTTTGAGGCCAGCCTGGGCCACAGAGTGAGTTCAAGACCCTCCTGAACTGCATAGGGAGACCTTGTCTCAAAAAGACAAAAACAAAACAAAATAAACAAACAAAAACCCAAAATGAGATAAACTTTCATGGTCATGAATTTCTTAAGGTGTTCTTTGTCATGCAATATCCTTTTTTGTCCATATTGGACATATTAGTCTGCATTAAATGTGGTTTACTTTTAGAGCTTGAAATACTTCATGCCATGTTCTCTTGCCATTTAAATTTTGTGTTGAGAAGTCTGCTCCAATCCTAATATGTTCACCTTTATAAGCAATTTTGTTTTTCTTTTCTCTGGCACTTGGAAGAATCTGTCCTTATGACAGACCTCTGGACCGTGACTGTGAGGTGCCCTTTAAGAGCTTCTTTTGTTATAATCACTTGGGGTTCTGTAAACTCACTCACATGGATGTTGAGTTCTTTCCCATAGTTAGTTTTCTGCCATGAGATTTTTTATTCCATTTGTGCTGTCCTTTAATTTTTCTCTAGTTCCAGTTAGTCTTAGGTCTTCCTTCTGTCAACTATTTTCATGGCTTTGCTTTGGTAAATTTGTCGTTCACTCTTTGAATGGTTTTTGTCAGCTTATCTCATTTTGGCAACTCTTTAACCACAGTGGTCAGTTTGTTGGTTCCACTATCGGGTTTTGCCATCTTTGAGTACCCCATTTCTTTGCTTCCTCTTGATCATTTTGTACATCTCAGCCATCTGGCACTCGGTTTCTTCTCCATTAGCACCCCTTTATCTGCTTTGGGAGTGATGGGAGTCTCTGGAGGCACTCTGCGGCCTTGTTTTTGCGCGCTCCCCATTTCGTACTGAGAGTTGACGACAAATAGAGTGAAGAGATTTTGTTGTTTGCATGAGCATCTCTCTAGTTAGGTTCTGTGTTCCTGATGTTACCTGGTTTTGTCAGCAGGTATTGTTTACCGCTTCAATCTGTTCAGTTTACTACTATTATTTGTTGTTCTTGTTTTTCTTCCTATTCCTTTTCCTTTTCTTCTTGTTTTGAGACAGTGTTGCTATTTGGTTCAGGCTGGCCTTGAACTTGCAGCAGTCTCCCCTGAGCCATCATGTCTGGCTTCTATTCAGATGAATTGTGTTGGCTCTAATCACTTTGTCCTAAGGAGAGAGCTAGTACAGACATGCTTCATTTAATGACCAAGTTTCATTCCTATGACTAGATCATGAAATGAACTGGTCACTAAATGAGGAATTGTATATAGTGTGAATGCTACAATCAATCTTCAGGACAAAGAGATGGTCAAACGAAACTCTTGACTTCATGACTTTGCTTTTATTTGCATAACTCTTACATTAGTTTTGTAATGTAGAACAGAATTTAAAACTATCATGCTGTATGGTACAATCAGCAAAAATTATAGTACTGTACTGTAGAAGAAGCCACCCTGAGGCTGCACTGCCACGCAGGTTCCCGTGTTGTAATTCTGAATGCAAGTTGTAAGGCTGAGGGGTAGCTTGTAAGTCAGAACCACATGCCTTGGTTTAAGTCCAAACAGTCCTTACAGGAAGGTCATTAAACAAGGAATGTCTGTACTGGTTATACCAGCATCCACAGACCCAAGCATTTATCAGTCGTGAATGATAAAACTTGTTTTGACAATTTTGTCCTTAGAAACTATTCTGTGCTGCTAGTTTCAGTCAGTCTGTGCTGCTAGTTTCAGTCAGTCTGTGCTAGGAGGTGAGTGGGAAAGAAAGAGGAAGGAGAAAGCAGGGAAGGAAGTAAGAAGAGAGGGAACAGGAGATGCCAGTAGGTAGAAAGCAGAAGGGCAGAGTCTGTTAAAGGTATTTCATGGGACTAGTATGGAGGGTTTCAGAGAATATTTTGGAGGTGGGAAGTATAATTAGAGATGTAAGAAAGCTGCGTGGTGTTGGAAGTTGCTAATGTATTTGTCCTTAGTTTTGTTTGGATGCTCTAAGCGCTGTTCTGTTAAGAGTTACCCCAACACAGCTGTGCATGGTACCATTCAAGGCTCTCCACCTATATACATAGCTATGTAGCTCCATATCTATATCTGTAGATGTTGGTTTAGTGAATGGTGGAGGAGACGAGACGGGGGAGAGAGAAAATGGGAAGAACAGAGGAAAAAGAGCAAGGGGGAAGAAAATTTAAAAAAGAAAGAGACATGAGAATAAAGGAAAACTGTAAAAAGAAAAGTAAAAAACAATATTGACGAAGAAGCAAGAACCAAAGAAAAGAAGGGAAAAACACAAAGAGAACCCAGAGTGGACGAACATGGAAAGCCCACGCCAAACCTCTGTTCAGTTCGCACACTCGGCGCCGGAGTGTACACACAGCTCCCACCGTCTGCTTTCAAGAAGCCACACCGGCAAGTGGGCTACTGAACTGCCTTCCTGGAAGTGGCGGGGGCTGGCAGTTTCTCTGGACCTGCCTCCTGGCTGCAAGCCATGCCTTGGACATGGCCACCTGCGGACCTTTGTCTCTGTCCCAGGATCGGACCACCTTGATTAATTTGGAAAGAACGGGATGAGAAGCAGTTTACCTGATGCTCAGTTTTGTTTTCTCCCTCCAGAGACCTCCTGTTCCCTCTCCCTTGCTGTGGGCAAGTCCTGCAGCTCTCTGCACTCTCCCTCTGTGGCCCTTCTGTCTGGTATATCGCCAGAAGCCTTTTATCTCAGTGACTCTTTCTGTTCCTTTGCACTGAGACCTTTACCTATCTGGTCCCTGACTCAAGGGCTCCACTTTCGATAGGTGAAAGTTGTCACTGTCCCCACGCAGGAGGCCTCCTTTGGCCAGTCAGGGCAGTGGGCAGCGGGGAGGATTGCATGCAGTATCAGGTCTTTCTAGCGTGGAGGGGAGCCGTAGGGCAGTGCCCACTCTGGTCTGCTTCCTTCAATCTCTTTCCCTCCCCCGTATCTCTGGAGATGATATCAGCAGGTCCCTGTGGGTGAGGCCAGTGCTGCCCTCAGTTTGCCCAGTTTAACCTCTCTCTGCCTAGAACTGGGGCTTCCCTTGTTGACCCTAGGCAATGGACGATGGCTGCTCGGTGGTGAATCCCCGCAGGGACACAGTGCTCCCTGGTGTTTGGGGGAATGGGTGAGGGGCAGAGGGACTGCCTGTTTCGTATTCTGGATTTCTTTCTCTGGTGCCAGTCTGCGGCTTCCTCGGGCCCAGACTGCAGCTGACTCCCACACCGGGTTTCCTCCTGCATGTAGAGGGGTATGATAATGTGGGTTCCTATCCCAGGCCCGTGCAGTGCTGTATCCTCCCCTCGTGCTGTCATAGCCACTCTCAAGGTGGCATATTTGCTGGATGAAAGTTGTATAGAGGGATACAGATCTCTTGCTCCTCCACTTCTTCCTCTTTTAAACAACTCAGATATTGGTTGAATCTAGAAAAGTCATGTTTCAGGTTAATTTTCTGTATCTGGGTGTGATTGCCTCCCCCATTTCGGAGTACCCGCATTATCTAGTGACTGAGCCCCTCCAACACACCCTCTCCAATTGGGCATGTTAGAAAGTTTACCAGAGACTGCATTTTATCTTTATACACCAGTGTCCACTAAAATAACTTACACAAAGTAGGTGCTCGGTAGGAGCTTGCAGAGTCAGTGTGATTACTCATCACCATCTGTTTTCCTTAACAAAAGGATGCGAAGCTCAGAAGTGGGGACCTGACTGTAACCGTCTGTGCACTGCTTGCGTGAACAATGGCGTCTGCCATGAAGATACCGGGGAATGCATTTGCCCCCCTGGGTTTATGGGAAAGACGTGTGAGAAGGGTGAGTAATGAACACTTTAATGAGTAAGCTCTAGATTTAAAAAGCTGTTGTTACTGGATTCAGAACTTTAAATCTGAGCATAGATAAGAACAGGAGCTAAGTGGCCTCTAGTAGGACATATAGTACCTCTGTGCCATTCGAAAAAGCTGCCCCTTCCTAAAGGGCTTTTACACACTAATCAACAATCTGACTGTCACTGCCTAGGCTTGTGGAGTGTACAACCTGCAAAGCTGTGAGTAGTGGCCCTGATGTGTTTTCATTTTCTGCAAAATGGACCACAGGGATGTTCTCTGTCAGCCCAGGCCACAGCAGAGATTAGTCTGTTGACTAGTATAGGAGAGTTTCTGTAAAAGAAAAATCATGCATTTCAGTGGGTTGCAATTTGACTCTGAATCTGCTTTTCTTTCTCTCTCTCCCAAAGCATGTGAGCCGCACACATTTGGCAGAACTTGTAAAGAAAGCTGTACTGGACCCAAGGGATGCAAGTCTTATGTGTTCTGTCTCCCAGATCCTTATGGGTGCTCCTGTGCCACAGGCTGGAAGGGGCTGCAGTGCAATGAAGGTGGGCACTAATCGTCCCCAATGGGCAGAGTTTCCACTGGTGTGGGAGGAGACGCCACTGAGGGAGTCACACGCTAGGATGGACCTGGACTGACTGGTCTCCTGTCGCTATACATTACAGATGCTTTCACCCAAGGAAATGACACTTTCCCACTGAGTCTCTGGGCCTTTCCGAAAGCCTTGGCCCCAGGGAACCTTCTGACTTGCTGGTGTGAACTGGGCCTCATTTGGCATTTCCAGCAAGCTCCAAGGTTCTGTTTTCATGCCATGCTTTGAATAGGAAGATCATGGAAGACTGAGCTTTCAGTGGACCATAAGAATCAGAGTTTTAGGTCACACACAGACAGGATTAAAGATTTGAAATTGAAAAAGTTAAGATCTTATCAGTGCAGGTTTTACTCAAGCAATACATGATTACAGTACCACCCCCGAGCTAATCTGTTTTCTCACATAGTTATCTGTGTGTATGTGTACATTTGTGTTTAAGATCTCTCTTTGTAACTTTCAGGTGCACAATACAAAATTATTCTTTAGTTTTTGGTTGTTTGACACAGGGTCTTGCTTTGTAGTTGAGTCAGGCCTTGAGCTCATTATGTAACCCAGAGGGGCTTGAACTTGAGGTGATCCTCTGGCCTCAGCCTCCTGAGTGCTGGGAATGTAGGTACAAACCACCATGCCCAGCTTATAAAACAGTCATACTAACTATAGTTACTGTGCTGTGTATATCTCCACAACTAACTCAAAGTGCGTAACTGAAACGTAGTGTACTTTGACCTACACTTCACTTTCCTCAACCTCCAGCCTTTGGCAACCTCTATTCTCTGCTCCGATGAGTTCCACGTTTTTAGATTTCGCATATAAGTGAGATCAAAAGTATCTGTCCTTCTGTTTATGGCTTATTTCACTTAGATAATGTCCTCCAGATTCAATCATGTCATCAAAAATGACAGATGTCAGCAGTGTGATTCTCAGCCTCCAGGCTTCCTTCCTTTTGGATGTTGAATAATCCATTGTGTGTATATATATTTATGTATCTGTATCACATTTTCTTTTGTCTGTGCTTAGTTTTTTATTAGTAGTATGTTTGCAGTACATCAGTCATCACAGGGAGTTTATATATGTACATAACACATCTTACTTATTTTTACTTTCCTTTTCTTTACCCCTTCTGTCTCTTTGTTTCCTTCCTGTTTGCAAAGCTCTTTCCCCCTACTTCCTATAATCTAATTCAGATAAATCATATACTCCTTTATATGAATTAAAATCAATAGCTTTGGGGCAAAAATAAAGCTGATGATCTACAGTCTTAGTTTTCTGCCTTGCTACCATTAACACAGGTTGTGATGTCTTTGTTCACAGAATGTCTCCCTGGTTATTATGGACCAGACTGCAAGCTGAGCTGCCATTGTGCCAATGGTGAGAGTTGCGATCGGTTCCAAGGATGTCTCTGCTCCCGAGGATGGCAAGGCCTCCAGTGTGAGAGAGAAGGTAAAGCAAGGTAACACTGTAATCAGGAGCGTGTTCCGCCTGCCTGGGCAGGCTTCGTTGGTGTGATTCTGTCCATGGTATCTTAAAATCCCCAAGCCACTATTCCTCTCCAGGATTTGCGAAGAATCTACCCCTACTCCTCAAAACAGCATTCTACTTCTCTTCTGTAGTAGACCCTCATCCTAGCTCGTGGTTTATTCACACTAGGAGTAAACCATGTGCTTGGTGTAGCACGTTGAGGGATGACTGGCCAGCTGAGAGTTCCCTCCCTCAACCCTCCCTTCTCTTGCACCAGCCTTCTCCTTGGCTGGAAAGAGTTACTCTGGAGGGATTTGGACAAAAAGAGATAGAAAGAATGAAACAAATAGAAAAGATTGCACTCACAGTGAAATTTTAAGTAACTTTGGCTCAAAACTCACATCACATCCAACCTACTTCCTTTTCTAAAGAAACAGATTTGAGATATAATTTTATAGCATAATGTTCACCCTTTTGAAACATGTAACTCAATGATTTTTAGTTTCTTTACAGAATTGTGCAATGATTGCTATAATATAATTTTTGATCATTTTCATTATACCAAAATAAACATTGTGCCCATTAGAGAAAACTATTAATTTACTGTCTGTCTGTGTGAACTTGCCTATTCTTAATGTTTTTATACCATAAACATACTGTAAATGGAATATGATTTATAGTCATTTGTGACTTGCTTCTCTCACTGCACCATACCTTTTTGAGGTTTATTTATATTGAGATTTATTTATATTGTAGGTTTCTTTATATTTTTTATTGCCTGTCATCTCTTATTATAAAGCACAGCTTTATTTTATTGGTACACAGCTGAACTCAGTATAGACTTTTGCTCTTGTGCTGCAAGGGCAGAACTGCGTGGTTACCGCACAGAACATGGCTTGCAAAGCTGAAAATATTTGCTCTCTTTACAGACAAATGTGCTAATCCATGTCTAAGACTGGAGATTTTAAAGAAGCATATTAAAAGAAGCATACTTTTATGAACTTTCAAATTTTAAACATAAAACTTTTTTTCAGTCAACATAAATGTTTTAGAAAGAAATCTAAGCAGTGAAATCTACAATCAGAGTAAGGCAGCTACAGTCTTCTCTGTTAGTTTTTGAAATCTGAACAAATATGTATGTGCCCTGGTTGAGAGGTACCAAGTATTGTTTTCTTAAAGACATGAAGCTTTCCAGCTTTATGATTTTTCTTCTTTCCCCAAGTCTGGACTTGATTAAAGTGCAGGAATTAGGAAGTGGCTAGGAAGGGAAGGAAATGCCTTGGGGCTACACGGACAGGGTGGATTCGGATTGAAAACTGGCAACTAATCAGTTTAAAGATTTGAATTTTGTACTTCATCACCCCTTCTTTCCTTTTCTAAGACCAGTGCTAAAAAAAAATGTACATTCTGATTAAGAGAATCTGAGATACCACAGTCGTGTGTGTGTGTGTGTTTGTGTGTCTGTGTGTGTCTGTGTCTGTGTGTTTACCAGGGACTGAACTCACCACCTTGTGCTTAGCCAGGCTGCACGCACATCACTGAGCTCAATCCCCAGCAGTACCACAGTCTTTCTATGTCTGGCCTTTCAGAGAAGGGTTTTCTTTTCACTATTCCAGACTCAACCTTCATCTCCAGCCAGCTTCAGAAAATATGACAACAATTAAGGAAAGAAATGATTTCAAAGTGTCAAAGCACTTTTTTTTCACTTTGTATTTGAATAGCTACTAGTGCTGAAAATGTTGGTAAATTTTCTCCCAAGTCTGTAGATATCTCAAAGAATCACCTTTGTGATTGTTAGGTCTTTCCCCTGCTTCTCCACACCCTTTTTCCCCATTTGATTTTAGGTCTGAGAGATGGGATATCTGTACCAAATACCAATCTTGTTGTATTTATCTTGATCTTACTTTTTCCCACCACCAATATGCAAAGGCACAGAAGTTATTGCTGCTCTCAGGGCACCGCTGCCACCCATATGTTTCACAAAATGTTGGACACTTGTGTTTTTTTTTGGTACCGGGGATCAAACTCATGACCTCACGCTTGCCAGGCAGGCGCTTATGCCGCTGAGCTAAATCCCCGGCCCTGTTGGACACTTTTTGACCCCTCAGTTTGTTTTGCATTGCGAGAAAAAAATACCCAAGGTTGTGTACTTTATAAAGAGATTTATTAGCTTATAGTTTGCAGGTTGAAATTCCAAAATCAGGTGGTCAGGTCTGTTTGGTGTCTGGTGAGGCTGTGTGTTCTGAAAGCTCAGGGACTAGGACCACAGTTTTGTTTTTGTGATAATAATCTTACAAAATCTAGATGGGAGCTGACCAGCAAAATCTGGGTGATATGAGGCCATGATAATTATTTTTAATATTGAAACTTCCTTTTAGGTCTGCTGGGAAGAGCATGGACTCTGGATTCATAAAGATCTGAGTTCAATTCTAGGCTCTGAGCCTCAGTCTACCCATCTATAGAGTGGAGATCACACTAGCATCCATGTCATCAGTTTGTTGTGTGATGATGAAACAAAATATTTGCAAAGTTCTTATATTATGCATGACTTGTTAGAGTAACTATTTTTATTATTGCTGCTATACTGATGATTAGATTTCATGGTGATGTTTTCTTCATCCAGGTAGGCCAAGGATGACTCCAGAGATAAAAGACTTGCCAGATTACATAGAAGTAAACATTGGCAAATTTAACCCTATCTGTAAAGCCTCTGGCTGGCCACTGCCTGCTAATGAAGAAATGACCCTGGTGAAGCCCGATGGGACAGTGCTCCAAGTAAGAGCCATTCTTAATCCACCTTCTTGATGCCATAGGATAGTTGCAGAGCTGTAATCTACCTTGTAAAGGCCAGATTTCACTCAGGACTTTGTATTCTCATTGGCCAGTATTGTTAGCTTTGTAAAAGTGCCATTTTCAAGGGAATGTAGAACAGACTCACTTCAACCTAATTTCCTCTGCTTGGTCAGTGTGCCAGTGAAGGCTGGCAGTGTGCCAGCACAGCGGAGTGGGTGAGTCACCCTTGGCACTCTTCCTACAGAACAGTCCAGATGCATGTGCTGTGCTATGTCAGGTTGTGCAAAGCTCTGCTGTATCAATATTCTCATGTCTCTAACTCCTCCTATCAGGAAAAGTAAGGACGGGTGATGAAACCCATGAACCAACAGGGATTTCACATGCTACTAGGACATGGAATTTTTAATGACTGCTCTATTCCTCTCTTGCTCATTGGAGCACCATTTAGCAGGGTGTATGTGGAAGAGGAGACTTCAGCGTGGTTTACTTGTCTACATAGAAAGGTCTTGGCATCTCCAGCTCAGATTCCTTTTGATCTGAGTGCATTGCTTGAGAATCCCTGCTCATCTTCACCTTGACCTCGTAGCTGGTACCCACCACTGATTAGAGCCGTAGTGCAGAAGTTCTTTTTTGCTAGACAGGGCTAAGCTGCCCTTCTGCTATGCGTCCTGTTTCTCTCCCAACTATTCCAAATGCAACAGAGATAGGAGGCACTCTAAAACTTTCCACATTACAAGTGATCCTAAGGAAGTTCATGCGCATTTTCTTATCTATAGATTTCAAAATACATAATTACAGTTTTTTTCTCATAGATGGCTGAAAATCAGATTGACCAAAGACAATGTTTTATAGTGATGTTTTATAGCAGGATATTTATAATATGTACTAGTGTCAACATAGCAAACATCCCCAGTTCTATTTGATGCATTATGTAGAAGAAGCCAAATGACAGTTTTCAAAAATCTTGTTAGCTTTGCCATGAATTAGTGTTGGTAATGGCTACTATTTACTAAGGGTAAAACACACTATTCTTAACTTCTCTTTTGAGCATTTATTTTCATTTTTTAAATTTTAACTGATACATAAGATTATATATATGGAGGGGCTCTTTGTGATGCTTTGATTCATTGTGTACATGAATCCAAGCACTGTGTAATGCTCAAATTACACAGGTAAACATGTGTCTCTTCCTTAGACATTTGTCATTTCTTTATGATAAAAGCATTCAAGGGCTGGTGATTTAGCTCAGTGGCTTAAGTGCCTGCCTTGCAAGTGCAAGGTCATGAGGTTGATCCCCAGTAGCAAAAAAAAAGCATTCAAAATCATTTCTTCTACTTTTTAAAAAATGTGTAGAACAATGATATTAAGTGTAGTCACTGTACTGTGCAATAGAACACCAACATTTTTTAATTCTGGTTATAGCTTATTACCTGTTGATTAACTTCTTACCTGTCTATTATCCCATCCCTCTCAACTCTCTATGCTCCCGAGGCTCTGTTAATTGTTCTACTTTCAAGCTCCATGAGATAAAGTATTTTATATTCTACATCTGAGGGAGACCATGTGGTACTCGGTTTTTTCTGTGCATGCATTAATTTTGCTTAATGTGATGAGCTCTATTTCCATCTAGGCTATTACAAATAACAAGACTCCTGTTATTTTTTATGGCTGAAAAGTAGTTCATGGTGTATATGTACTGTAATTTCCTTATTCATCAATAAATGGATGCTGGTTGTTTGCATTTCTTGGCTACTGTGAATAGTGCTCCAGTAAACACAGGAATGCAGCTGACATAGTGATTTCATTTTTTTTTTTTGGATATATACCCAGTAATGGGTTTCCAGGATCATATGATAGTTTTGTTTATTTTTTTGAGAAAATTACCTGCTATTTTCCCACAGTGACTGTATTAACTAACATTCCTGCCAATTTTCAAGAGTTTCTTTTTTCCCACATCCTTGCTTTCTCTTGCTTCTTATTTATGAAAATATGTATTCTAACAATTGTAAGGTGATTTTGCATTGTGATTTTGTTTATATTTGTCTGATGAAATATTGTCATGTACCTGTAGGTTGTTTGTATGCTGTCCTTTAGAGAAATGTCTATTGCACATTATTAGCCTCTTGTCAGAAGTATAGTTCATAATTGTAATTATGTAATGTCAGTTGTGTTTCCTTTTTTATCCATGATTTTGAGATCTTTTTTTAGTCAAGCTTAAGTGTTTGTCATTTTAGAAAAGTTTTCAAAGAACCACCTTGTCATTTCATTGATCTTTCAGATTTTTCAGTATCTGGTTTTTTTTCCCTCTTCTGATCTTTATTGTTTCTTTCTTCATACTAATTTTGGATTTAGTCTGTGGTTGTTTTTCAGGTAAGGTGATGGGTTCTTTATCTAGTATTTTTTAACTTTTTGTTATAGGCATTGATCACTCTGAACTTTCATTTTAGTACTGCTTTATCCTATACGTTTTGATACATTGCTTCCATTTGTTTCAAGAAAAATTTTAATTTATTTGTAATTTTTTCCTTGATCTCATGATTTTTTAGGAATAAGCTGTTTAATTTCCATGTGTTTATATGGTTTATTGTGTCTTTCTTGCCAGTGATTTCTAGTTTTATTGCATTTCATGCATTGTGGTTGGAAATGATACTTGTATGTGATTTTAATTTTTTAAAATGTGTTGAGATTTGTTTTGTGGCCAAGCACATAATTTATTTTGGCAAATGTTCCATGATGTGTTGGGAGCAATGTGTGCTTTTGCATCTGTTAGGTGGAATGTCCTATTGATGTCTCTCAGATCCATTTAATCTAGAGTGTAGTTGCACTCTGCTAGTTCTTCATTGATTGTGTGGAAGAGAGTTATCTGGGGTATCTGTCCATTGCTGAAAGCTCCCTATTGTATTAGTCTATCTCTCTCTTTAGTTTTAACATTTGCTTTATATATCATGCTCCAGTACTGAGTACACACACTCACACTTACAAGTGTAATTCTCTCTTGCTAAATTAATACCTTTATATCATAATTTATCTCCTTTTATTGCTTTAAAGTCTTTTTATCTGATATAAACACGACCTGTGAGGTTTTTGTTAAGTATGCTGCAAGGTGAACTTGGATATCCTTAAGTGTTTGTTTCTTAATCTTTATGTTTCACTCTTAAAAACTTCATTATATCATGGCTGTGCATGAAATTAGTTGATTTAACTCTGACTGATGATCTTTGGCTTTCCTGTACCTGAATAGTTTTATCCTTCTCTAAGTCTGGGAAATTTTTGTTATTATTGAATAACACTGAATAAGGTTTCTGACCCTTTGACAGACTCACGTTTCTTGTGAACCCCAGTAACCCAAATATTCACTCTTTTAATGTTGACTATAAGCCATTTCATAGCACTTTCTTTTTTTTTTCCTTCTCTATATGAATCTTCAAGGAGCCTGTGTTCAAGATCACTGATTCGTTCTGGTGTTTGATCTATTCTGCCACTGTACATTTTTGTTTTAAATTTTGCTTAGTGTACTTGTCAGTGCAAGATTTCTGTTAGATTTTTTCTAGTTACTTCTATTTCTTCTAAATTTTGCTATTAAAGTACTGAATCATTTCTCTGTAATTTTCTTGAAGATCCTTGAGTTTCCTTAAAGCAATTTAATAGATCACAGAAATTGTTGCTATTATTTTTTTTAATACCTTATTTTGTTTCTTATGTTGGGTCCTGAGACTGAAAGTTTTTGATACTTGTTGACATACAAAATTTCCTACATTTTCAAAGATTAGATAATTTTTCCAAACTTTATGGTCTAGCTATATGCCTGTCCTTCCAGAAATTCAAGACTGTCTATTTATTCTGAGCCTGTGGACACTGCTATTTTAACACTAACTGGCATTATAGGTCCAGGTTTGCTATAGGCCTTCTATTGATGTGTTGTCACTGTGTCAGCACTAGAAGGCACCCCAAACCTGGTTTGCTCCAAATCTACAGTTCAGCAAGGTGGTCTTCTTTACAAGTTTCCAAATAGGTCTAGATGCTTTATCTATTGTCATTTATCTGTTAGACATCAAAGGATTCTGCCTGGTTCTGGGACTCATTATGGAGTGATAGGTCTTGGATTTCTGTACACTGACTTGGTTCCTACCCCCTTTCTTTCCCCTCCAGCAGACAGTTATTCTTTTGTATTGGCTGGAAGAAATGTGGGCACCCTCATGTCCATTAGTGTAGCTATTCTGGGCTACATGCTAATCCTACAGTCTTCTGAGACCAGTGCAGCACAAGGGCAGAACCATGGGCCACACTGTTGTGCGATGGCTTCTGCCAAGATAGACTCCTGGCCTGAGACCACTGTAACTAGCCATAGGTGATGGTGGCCAGAATGAAAGTCCAATTAACCAGGGTCATGGGTCCCTACCTAGCTCTACCTACAGGTACTTCCCAGTGTTTGATTTTATCAGCACTGAGTTCCAAGATAGTTCTGTGCCCTATCCCAGTGGAAGAAGCCTTGCTCCTTGGTATATTCACTGAGGTGTCAGGAAGGATGATGGAGGCAGTCCCTTGGCCAGCCAGGATGATGGTAAACTGGATCACACTTGAGAGTGACAGTCTGACAGCTTCAAGTGACTGTACAATCTCCAGGTTTTGTGCCAGGACTACACTGTGACTAGCAATAATGCATGCTGGAGCATAAGTTTGTCCCATGGGAGTGTAAGATTCAGCCTCACACCAGGACAAATCTAGAAGCTACATCATTGAGCCCTTACTTGGAAACAGTGGGGTTGGTGGTTTATCTGAAGCTGGCTCTCACTATGGGTTTTGCACTATGTACAGTGGCAATGTTCAATGCTTACTTTCCTCTCCTGCTTCTTGCTGTGCTGCTGAAGTTGGGGGAGGTGTGGCAGAGGCAATCCCTTGGCTACCTGGTAAGGAAGGTCCAGCAACTTAGTCTGTGGGTACTGGCCTAGGGGCTGAGGCTATGGGCTCCAACTTGACATTGGGTTTGACTGTGGCAGCCTTGGAACTAGGTTTCAAGGCTAAGGCCTGAACTTAATTTCCTCTTTCTTCTAAGCACTGTACTGCTTGGAGTCAGGGAAGAAGTGATGTGAATAACTCTTTCCTTCATACTTTCTTCATTATGTCTTTGTAAAAAATTTTTGTACTGCAATCTCTTGCCTTTCCTTAGCTTGTGTGAAGGTGATTTGGCATGAGAATAGCTCTTGAAATTGATTCTGGTGCATAGACAATTGCTGGAGCATCTTGTGCAGTAGCCATCTTGCTGTTGTATACATAACTTCCAAGCACTACCTGTCACCTTTATTTATAGAAGTGGAAACTGGCTGGGTGAGGTTATATAACTGAAGAATTGGCCAAAAGTGTCTCTAGAGCCCTGATTTTCCCATCACACCACTCCTGACAGCCCCGCAGATAAATAGGAAGACACTTTGTCCTCCCACCCTGACATGTTTGTATTGCACAGGAAAGGAACAAACATTATCAGCAAGCAGTTTTAAAAGAATTGGATTCCTTACTTGTGTTTACTCCACACTCTGAAATACGAATAGAACAGCAGGATCTGAGAGGGCATCAATCCAATATAAACTTTCAGGGCTACTACAATAGCTTTGGAAATAAGCCAATAATTATATTAGCATTGCATTTAGCTTCTTAATCTCTCCTAGAAAATTTCTTATTAAACAATGGGATGGGGTCAGTGTTATGGACTTCTGTGTTTATGCTTCTCTAGAAGTTTTAATTTTTAAATGTCTTTTGTATTTGACTATTTCAGCCAAATGACTTTAACCATACAGATGATTTCTCAGTAGCCATATTCACCATCCAACAGCTCCGCCCTTTTGACTCAGGAGTTTGGGTCTGCAGTGTGAACACAGTGGCTGGAATGGTGGAAAAGCCTTTCAACATTTCTGTTAAAGGTAAACTTCAGTTGTTTTTGGATTTTTTGGTGGGGGGAGGTACTGGGAACAAAACTCATGACATCACACTTGCCAAGCAGGCACTTGTGTCCCTGAGCTAAATCCCCAGTCTGATAAACTTCATTTCTGGGAGAGAGAGCTTATATTCTTCATACACGTTTTATATATTTGCAGGGAAATGTATGCTTTTAGACAGAAATGCTATCTGACCCTAATATACTCTTGAGATACTTTCCAAATAACTGTTTCTTTTTTCTTAAATTCTTGAAATCATAAGCACGAAAATAGAATGAAAAAAACGAAGGGTATACTCTTTGGAGTAGCAAGACTCCGTGGATTTTTGTCCTCAATAGCTTGTAATCTTGTGTGCAGCTTTGAGCACATGACTGTAACATCTTTGAAACATTCTTTACTTGTAAAGGGAGCTTATTTTATCTGCCTCCTAGGGTTACTGTGATTTGTTAAGTGTATAAAATATTTAAAATAGTGTCTGGTGCAACCTGTATGGCAGTGACCACACTTCATAGAAAGCTTAGTATCATTCATTATTGTTGTGACTTTCTACACATTATGGAAAATGATTTGGAGAACCTCTGATCTGGGGATTGCTCCATATTGTGATATATAGTTAAGATGAACTGTTTTTCACATATTCAGGGTGGTAGGTATTTTTCTATTATGAATTAGGAAATACAAAAAGTAGAAAGAATCTGAGTGGTTTATGTGAACATTTCTGGTTTGAAGGGAGGAAAAAAAATTGGAGATCAACTTAAATAAACACGTGTGGTGTACCTGCTCAGACAGAAATAACAGCTCTCTGTACATTCTCTGGAAAAGGCACTGGGCTAAGGGCATCATACACTTTATCTCATTTAATATTTAAATTTTTTTTTAAATTGATGACACAATATTTCAAAACAAAATAATAGGAAATTTACAATGGTTAATATATTGTGTATTGTTAGCTTGAAAGTAGATGCTCAGATTACAAGATACAGGCATGTTTCATGGGTTTAGATTGTCAACTAGCCTGTTTTGAGAGACAACTAGGACAACGGTGGCAAATCTATGGCATGTGTGCCGCAGCCGCTGTTTGTTCTTGGAAGCTCTGACGGGTTCGCCATCGCTGACCTGGGAGATTAGTAAAGCCGGGTGTGCCTGGGGGGGTCGTGGAGGACCCACTGAGGACCGTTTCTGACCCTTTTGGTTCTGGTTCTTCTTCCATGCTCTGCTCCCTGGCCGCTGTGAGTTTTGCAGTCTTCCTCTTCCTGCCCTTCCATCACGGTGTTTCAGTCTCAGAGTCAGCTGATCATGAACTGAAACCTCTGAAACTGTGACCCCAAAGCAACCAGTTTTCCTTTAATTTGTGAGTTTCATGCATTTTGTCCCAACAGTGGGAAGCTGACCAGTACAGTGCCTGTTGTAGGTACTGGGAATACGTTAGTGAAAGGGAAAAAGACAAGCTTTCCTGCCCCAGCGTGTACATTCCTATGGGGAGAAAAGCAGTGGCAAATAAATAAGATGTGTAATTTGTTAAAATGCTCAGTACCATGGAGAAATAAAGCAGAAACAGGGATAAGGAATGCCAGGGCAGTGCTGGAGAGAGAACTAAATTTCAAGGTCATTTCTAAGCATGGTTAGTATATTAGGCTTTTATTGCTATGGCACAATACCTGAGAAACACAGCTTAATAGGAAGAGGCATTTACATGATATGGGAAAATATGGTAGACGTTTTAAATTGAAAAAAATTTTTAAAAGACAATGTCATTAATTCCCCTCATAATGCTCTCCTTGGCTTCTAACACATTTATCTCATAAATCTTTTCACTATCCAAAGCAGTTTTGGAAGTCCTCTTGTTTTATTTTTTCATAAAATAAAAAATAATTTTAAAAGTAACTAATAAACAATAACAATAGTTATTACACTGTGTATTGTTATCTTCAAAGTAGTTTCTCAGAGAGTACAAGACATACTGTCTTTAGTTGTGTTTTTGTGACTGCCTCAATGTCTTGAATTGAATATAAATTTTTATCTTTCATGAAAGGTCATTTTGACTTTGGGAAAAAGCCAGAAGCCACATGCTACCAGATCCAGTGAATAAGGTGGCTGAGGACATAGTGCAATATTTTTTTGATATAAATTGCCATAAACATTTTGAATTGATTCAGGACATTGGGACAGCCATAAAAAGACATGAAAGAGGATTTACAGAACCGCTTCAGAAAGTGGCAAGAACAGTTGGATAAGTATGTTCAAAATGAGTGGGAGTCTTCTGAGAAGGAATGATGGCATTGGCTTTTACCATAATAAATTGAAAAAATTTTTATTTAAACATAAAACGAATTTCCTTGTGGGAGAACAACATCAACAAAGCACTTCAGAGGTATAGGAGTTGGTTAGTTGGATGAACTGAAAGCTTAGTGGGACTAAGTCTTGGATGAAGAAAAAGGATCATAGAAACTAGGTAGAAAGCAATCCTGCAAGACCAAGCAAGGCATGGTGTGAGGTTCTGATTTTAATCCTGCAAGTAATGAGAGCCCCTGAAGGTTTGGGGGCAGTGGCTTTTAAGGAAGCCGTGGGAGGAGCAGGAGCAAAGCAGGGTGCTCAGAAAGCAGGTGATGGCACTGGACCTGAGAAAGCTGTGGAAATGGACAGCACTCCTCCTTTATCCCTGCTCAAGAGCGCACTGCAAAGCCTAAGGACTAATCTGATGGCTAACATTGTGTTTAGTTCTTCCCAAGCCCCGGAATGCCCCAAACGTGATTGACATTGGACACAATTTTGCGGTCATTAACATCAGCTCTGAGCCTTACTTTGGGGATGGACCCATCAAATCCAAGAAACTCCTGTACAAACCTGTTCATCATCATGAGGGCTGGCGACACATTCAAGGTAAGATATGGCGACACACTCAAGGCGATATGGTCCAGGAAAAAAATTGTCCCCAAACAAGGAAACTCCTTCTCTCTATCTCTACCCTCTTCCCCCAAAGGTGACTGTAATAGAAAATCCCATTCCAGAATATTTAGGAGAGAGGACAGGGTGCCCCCTGAGTTCTGCAACTGATTTACAGAAGCTGTGTGTGAGACACAGCATCAGCCTACATCCATTTCAGTATTTCCCTTCCAGGCTTCTCTAGACCCCCAATCCTGTCTTCAGCCTACCTTGCTTGGTCATCATGAAACATACATATTTATACCACAGATATGGAACAGCAAAGCCTAGGGAAGGCAGAGAATCTGCCTCCATCCTAGAACTGACCATTTCTGCTGTGCGCAAGTTGTTCCTTCTTTTATCCTGCAGACTCCTAAGATGGAGCTTTTTAGAAGCATTTGGACCTGAAAACTTTGGGCTGTAGCAAAGGGCATGGGGGTGGGTAGAAGAGGGAGTGCAGGCAGCTGAGGAGCAGATCCCTTCCGCAGTTTCCTGAAAGAAAATAATGCAACAGAATGTGACAAAATCTCACAAGCTCATGAAAAGAGTCACATTTATTTCGAAACACAGACTACTGTTCTATTCATTTTGTCATGGTATAAAATCATAATTTTATGATTATTTAATTTTATGATTATTGTAAAGAAGACTGCATTATCAGTGGGCCGTGCCTCTCTGATTGGCCTGTCTTGCAGACAGGTTTGCCCCAGCGAGCTCGTATGTAACATGTATCCCTCCCTCAGTACTTTCATCTTACTATGCCTGTGATTTCCCTCAACCGGTTCTCTGCTCACTGATAACCGAGATGGCTAAGAAAGAAAAGGAGGGTTTTTATCAGCTCAGGGATCCTGAGCTGCACACACTGAATAAAGTCACTATTATTTGTTACTGTGCTGTTCACATTCTATTCCAGACTTGGTCAAAACTTGGAATCTCAGGCATATAAAGCTGATTTTCTGAATTTCTCATTCCAGCATCAATGGCTAGATCTTTTTTGGGGGGGTGGATCAGGGTGACAATCCATCACTTTTTTTTACAGGTGGACATCCACAATGTAGCCTTCAAAGGACTGTTAGTTACGGGCCATGTTTACTTACAGTTAAGAATTTATCATAAAGCAAGAAAGAATCTTTGTAATATCTATGGCGAGCTTGGCTGCAGCAAATAGCTCAGGAGGAAAGTGTCTATCATTTGTTTATGGGAACTATTTTCAAGGAACTTCAGAACCTTTTATTGTAATGATATCACTATTCAAAATCAGTTGTCTGGTCATGTTAAGCATACACAAGCCTTCTTGATAGCTCAATTGTAATTAGTGTTATGAACTTAAAAATAGTAAAAATCAAATTGTTGTATTATTCCAATTGAGTTTTCCTCTGTAAATCTGGTATTGCTCATAGTCAAAGATTTTTGAATTATTATTTTATAAATGAAAAACCAAAGCTCCAGAGCAGAAATATGTCTCTGAGGTACAGACATTAATATTTGCAATGTCCCCTGGAAATAGGCTTTCAAAAGGCCAATTCGCTTTATATTGGAAATGGTGAGGCCTTAAACATTGAATTACCTCTGTTTCACCAAGACATTGAATATTTAAAAATCTAAATTCAGTTCCTATTGCAGTAACGACAGTCCCCGTTTAAAGAATATACCACAATGCAAACTGAAGCATTCTGGGCTTTCTGTCTTTTCAGTGACAAATGAGATTGTTACACTCAACTATTTGGAGCCTCGAACCGAGTATGAGCTCTGTGTGCGGCTGATCCGTCCTGGAGAGGGCGGAGAAGGGCACCCCGGACCTGTGAGGCGGTTCACGACTGCGTCTATAGGTCAGCTGAACAGCAGGCTTTAGTCCTGAGCCGGAGGGAGGGCAGGGAGGGGAAAGAGGAAGGAAGACCGGGAAGGGCGGGGATGGGAGGGTGGGGACGGGTGGAAGGAGTTTGCTGTGGAATGGGCGGGAAAGCGACAGGAAGGCTAGCAGCTGGAGCCAAGCGGTTCTTTATCTGGGCTGCACGCCAGGCCTGTCTCCCTGGGGGAGGCACTGCAGCCCGAGAGTAAGGACCGAGAAGGAAGCAGAGGAGCCTTCAGGAAGGCAGGGACACCCCCAGGACGGGATTTACTTAGCAGTAACTGTGCGGAGCCCTGGCTGCTGTGTCTCACCACCAGCTTCCTGTTTCCCTCTGAAGAGTCCAGACCAGCCTTCTGCCACACATGTGCTTCACAAATGCGTTTATTTTTAATAATTTCTAATTTTTCAAAATAACTAAGCACACAGTTATGACATCAAAAAGAAAGACAAGGCTTTTATGTGGAGAACGGCACTGTCTTGCTCCACCTCCACCTCCTGGTCCCATAGGCACTCATTGGACCTCCAGTTCTTTCTCAGAATATTCATCTCGGTGCCTAAATCAGTGGGCTGCAAATATTCGCGGGAATCAGAATCACCTGGAGAGTTTGCTTCTTTGTTTTATAATTTTGGAACCCAAGTCACCTTTTACTTATCTTAGTTCATAATTTTTCCATATTTCAGTCTACTAGAAGCAAAAAGATATAGAATAATTTGATGATGAAATTAGGGAAAATTCAAGTCCTCTTTTGCAGGGAATGTGCACCCTGAGAGGACCATCCCCTTTTGCAGGACATCTAGTTTTGTCGTACTAGCACCGTCCTTAAAGAACCAAATGGGACTCAGAACTACTCTGGGGCTTGTAGATGTACCGCACAAGTAAGAAACGGCTTCTTGAGAACCTCTCATGCTGTGAATACAAAACATGGAACCAGAAACTCTGTCTAGCTTAGAAGTTCAGGCGTCTCTTTGACTATGATGAAAGGGATCCCCAGTACGTCACCAGACTGCTGGTAAAAGGCAAATTGTAGTACATGGACACACACATCTTAGATCTTTTTTGTCGTCTGATCCTCCTATCCCTCTCGCATTCCTCTCCCCACTCCATCTCCTGGTAACCTTCCCTTGGCAGAAGATCTGTCTCCCTACTTCCCATTATCCTTTATTTTGCTCTTTATTTATATTTTGGATTTCTTATGTAAGAGAAGCTAAGTGTTATTTAAGCTTATGTGTCTGATATATTTCACTGGACATTATGGTCTCAAGCTGCATCCATTTTTCTACAAATGATTCACATTTATCCTTCTTTATGACAGGGAAGTATTCCATTGTATATCAGTAATGCATTTTCTTAATCTATTTATCTGTTGGTGCACATACGGGTCTCTTCTCAGATGGAGCTATTACAAATGTTACTGCTATAAACACAGGTATGCATGTGTCACTGTAGTATGATATCCTTCATTCTTCCATGACGATTCTTAGAAGGGGAATTTTTTGGTCAAATGAAATGTACAGTTTTAGTTTTTTGAAGAATCTCCATGCCAATTGCCATTTTCCACGCCAACCAACAGTGTATAAGGGTCCCTTATCCTCCATGGTCTTGCCATCATTTGTCATTGATTTCTTGATGATGGCTACTTTTTTCTGGAGTAAAGTGGAATCTTGATGTTGTATTAATTTGCTTTTCTGTAATGGTCAGAGATGTCAAATTTTTTCATGTATTTATTGGTTATTTAAGCTTTTTTTCTGAGGAGTATCTGTATTTTTCAGTAGCCCATCTTTTCATGGGGTCTTTTATTTAGTGGGGAGAGTTAACTTTTTGCATTTTGTATATTGATATTTGTCCTCTGTGTAAAGGATAGTTGAAAAATTTTTTTTCATTCTGCAGATTGTGCCTCCACTCTATTGTTTACTCTGCTATGCAGAAATTTTTAAATTTTATGTGATCCCTTCTGTTGTTCTTAGCATTATTTCTTTTGCGATTGGGGTTCTGTTCAAAATCTTCAAGATTTACTGTTTAAGTCTTCAAAACTTTAATTATTTTATCTTCTAGAAGATTATGTTTTAACATTTACATCTTTGATGTATTTTGATTTTAGTACATGGTAAGAGATGAGTCAAGACTCAATCTTCTGCATGCAGATAGCAAATATCCTCTACACCACTTGATAAAGAGGCTGTCTTTCCTCCAGCGTGTTTTTTGACTCCTTCATCAAAGATCAGATAGTTGCATGTGTTTGGAGCTGTTTCTGTATCAGCTATTCTGTTCCCACTAATGCTTATGTCTGTTCTTTCTAATATTATGCTTTATTTTTTTAAACTGTTATAGCTTTATTATGTAATTTAAGGTCTGGGGTTGTGTTACTTCTTGTTTTGCTTTGGTTTTTGCTATTCTAGTTTCTTCTGGTTCCATGTAACATTTGGGATTCTTTTCCCTAGTTCTGTGAGAATATACTGGTGTTTTGTTTGGGTTACATTAAAATTAAATATCAGTTTTGGAAGTATTGCCATTTTGACAGTATTGTTTCTGTCTGTCCATAGATATGGGCTATCTCTATTATCTGCTGTCCTTCTTAGTCTCCTTTTTCAGACTGCTGTAGTTTTAATTGTAGAGGTCTTTTATGACCATCAGTTAATACTTTTTTAAAAAAATTTTTATTTAAAGAGAGGGGAAAAATAAAGCAAAACAAAAAAAAAGGTAGAAACAATACAGAATTTCAAAAAAAATGGAAAAAGAGAAGTCAAGATGGCCGACCAGTGGGCAACAAAATACAAAGCCTCCCGGGAGAAACAACTCATATGCCAGAATAAAGCACCCTGGAGAGACCCAGACAGGGGGAGATGGACCCTCTTGACACAGGAAGAAACTAAAATGTAAAAAAGCTCATCAAATATGTTGGGACTACAACTGGAACAGCTAAAAATTACAGGACACAGCGTTTTCTCAGTGACCCCCCAAGTTTGCCCTGGTCTGAATTTGTGCCAGCTTGAATCCTTGCCAGCCAGCAGAGCCACCCAAACTCGCTCCCACCGCCACTCACAGGAAGCACAGCAGCGCTGAAATCAGGGGTTGGTGAGCCCAACGGAGAGCGGAGCCAGTGAAGGGACCTTCACTAATCCACAGTCAGTGCTGGGAATGAGACCTCCCCGTCACAGGAAGGGTGCGATCAGATGGGCAACATGTTGGAATCGGGCAGGAGGAGCCTGAACTGGGAGTGCCAGTGACTTCACTTGGTTGATCCCTCCCCAGAGCAGATTCGTGGGATTTGCTTGGACTGGGCCTTGCCCCTGGCTGGGACTCAATAAGAAGTCCCAAATTGATTCCCTGTGCCTAGCACACACTAACCGGGTGAAGGCCCCTGAAGTTTGGCTGTCCTGGTGGGGAGGGGCTGGCATACGCAGCCACTGCTTACACCTCAGTGACAAGAGCAGGCAGGAGAGGGCAGAGGTCCCTTGCCAGTGTGCTTCAGAGGAAATGTGGCCAACAGAGAAGGGGGCTGAGACCTGCACTGTAACCTGTGTGGAGGAAGCCAGGGCCATGACAGGAGAGAGAGGCAGGAGGAGGCCCCCAGCCCAGAATCCTGAGAGCCTTGATTCAGGAGAGGGAAAAACAAGGGAGACTGAGGGCAGCAAACACACAACAGCAGGCATGGCTTCAATGGACATTCAGAGATATCTTTGGGACCTTGTAGACCAGCTCAAAACTGAAATGTTAAATCAGATAAAGCAAGATATGAGTAGGGTAATAAAAGAAATGCTCTCAGGAAGCATCTCTCAGGAAGATACAGATGGAAGAAGGGAGGAATACAAAAAAAGGAGAGAAACATTTGATAAAGAATATAAAGAAAATATAGAATACATGAAGCAGATTCAAAGAAACTACCAGGAAATTAAAAACTCTATTGAAAGCTGGCAAATCACCTTAAAAGAAACTAAGGATAGACTATCAAAACTTGCAGACAGTTTGCAATGTGTGATCATGAAAGGAAAAATCTCTTAAAAGTAACAAGGAAACAGGCAGTAACAATACAAAGACTAGAAGATGACAAGAGAATCTACAATTTAAGAATAAGAAATGTGAATGAAGTAGCAGGAATACATACAGGTGAATTACAAAGGCTATTCACAGAAATAATTAAGGAAAACTTCCCAAGCATGGGAAAAGAAAATGACATTTGGTTATGTGAGGCATACAGAATTCCAGCCACCTACAACCAAAACAGATCTACACCCAGACATATAATAATCAAGATACCAGAAATTCAATATAAAAACAATATTAAAATCCGTCAGAGAAAAGAACCAGATTACCTATAAATGTAAGCCCATCAGAATCACGGCTGACTTCTTGACACAGACCATCAGATCAAGAAGAGTTTGGAGTGAAGTATTCCAAGCCCTGAAGGAAGGTTGCCTCCAGCCCAGATTGATGTACCCTCCAAAACTGTCACTAGCAATTAGTGGAGAAACAAGATGCTTCCATGACAAACAGGAACTGGGCGAGTTTGTGACCACCAATCCAACCCTGCAGAGAATGCTGAAGGACATTTTAGAGAGAGAGAAAAAAATACCAGGATTTTAGGAACAGTGGCAGAAAGGCCTCAATGAGTGGGGCAGGCAGTAGAATGAAGAAAACTAAACAAAGGCAGAAAAATAGCATAGCAGAAATGAGGCAGAGAAGGATAACTAGAAACTCTAACATAGATGGCCTTGATACGCTATATTGTTAATAGTGCACCAGGATTTAGAACACACATTACTCACACTACTCTGCTTAGATGTATTATATTCTGTTCCAGTCATTCTACCTGTACTAGATTTGAGGGAACAGACAGTAATCCCGAAAATGACAGGATATAGTATGGTAATCATCCTTAATTTCCTATTAACTTAGTCTAAAGAAAGCTCTGTAAAACCTATACTGTTTTACCATGACTGATCATAATTGAATCTGGTCTGTTAGATCATTGTTTTGTATTGATAGATTTTATTCAAAGCTGTTATGATTGGTAGTATCAAGTCTGAGAGTATAGGCAACTGCACTTAAGATGACAAGATCCACTAGAATATCCACTCTGGTTTGATTATTACCTGCCTTTGAAGTTTTATACTGTCTACAATGTTTTATTTTTACTAATATTGTTATGTACTGCTATACTTAATTATACTGCTATATTCAATTATGCCTGATGATATAGACAATTCTATTGAAGATAATAAGAAACAACACAGTAATCATTGTAGATCACCTTGTACTGTGGTTTTATATGACTTTTTGGTTTCATGTTTTCATAGAATTTGTTTTGTTTTGTCTTGCTAAGTTTTGTTTTTCCCTCTAATACAGAAAGGATAGAAATACATGTAGAGATTAATGCATGTGTAGCTGTTTACACTCTCACTGTTTGAATATCTACTTTGTATGCTCTAATTTTGTAACTTGAACAACTATTTCTAAGAGGACAATATGTAATTTATCAACTAGTGATTTCTTATTGTTTATCTTTTTTTTTTGAAACCCTGTATTATCTCTACCCTTTACATGCTTTTGTTTCTCTTTAAATAAAAAAAAATTTTAAAAAGTAAAAGGAGGAACAGAAAGTGCTTTAAAGGATATAACTGCATTTATGTTTAAGTGTGTAGGACTGATAACCATGTTACTAAGTTGTTATTGGATCATTGAAATTCTTTGCAGCCTCACTGTTTGAATGTCCACTTTATATGCTTTAATTTTGTAATTTGAACAACTATGTCTAAGAAGACAATATGTAATTTATAAACTAGTGATTTCTTATTGTTTATTTTTTTCTGAAATTTTGTATTGTTTCTACCCCTTTTTCTGTTTTACTTTTTTCCTCTTTAAATAAAATTTTAAAAAATGAACAGTAAGAATTAACTAGTTGATACATTACATATTTTCTTCTTGGATGTTGTTGTTCAAGTTACAGAATTAAAGCATACAAAGTGGACATTGAAATAGTGAACTGCAGACAGTTCTGTTCTCTGATCCAGAAAAAACTTAGCAACATAATTATCAATCCTACACCCTTAAATATACATGCAGTTATATCCTTTAGAGCATTTGCTTTTCCTCCTTTTGCTTTTTTAAGTCCATTATCTGTTTAGTTATATCATGTTTCAGGTTGCTCAGTACCTTACTGATCTGTTTTGTTGTTGTTATTTACTTTTTAAAATTTTTTCTTCTTTATTATTATTTTTTATTTTATTTATTTTATTTTTAAGGTAGTAAAATACAGCAGAACAAGACAGGACATAGCCAACTGAGGCAGTGCAGTGAAACTGGTACAGAACCTCACAGTAGGTTACTGGAATAACAGCAATAGGTACAATAGTATATCTGGTTTTCTTCACAATAGTTGTTCCTTCAATCAGGCAGAGCAATATCGAAGGAAATTCCAAAATTATAAGAACAGAATATTGAATAGAGCCATACCATTGATCAGAACAGAGCAAAACAGAGATAAAAATATTTGCCTTTAAAGGGATGGCAGAAGAAAATCCCCCTTATTTGCTATATTGCCTATAGTCAAACTCGCAAGAGATGCTCAGATCTCTGGCTCTCACTTGCTGGGGGAGGAGGGAGGATGGATGTTTGATTCTTAGCCCGCGCCCCAGTAGGCTCACAGCCACCCACCAGACAGGTGAACTGGCTGCTCGTTTTTCCAGCGCCCCAAGTTCCAACATGGCCATCGCGGGTTTCAGGAAACGCTGATATGGTTCTTGCCCTGGGGTGGCAGTGGCTTGTCAGCCCGCAGCCACTTACCAGAGCAGCATGCTGGTGGCTCCAGTTAATTCCTTAATATTCAAATTTTTTGAAGTTATTGTGAATGGTCTTGTTTTCCTAATTTCTTTCTTAGTGAGTTCATCATAGGTGTATTGATTTTTAAGTGTTGATTTTGTATCTTGCTATACTATTGAATTTGATTAATTCTGTGAATCTTTTAATGTATTTTTTTAGGTGTTTTATGGAAAGTGTCATGTTGTTAAAGCTTGTAGCTAGCTTTTGTTACCCCAAAATTTATGTGCTCATAGGAGGGCTTTTCAGAGCTGTCTGAATCTAAAGTGTGTGATACTGAGACTAAGGATGTGTGACACTAAATTAACCCACTACTCAGTTTAGTGTAAATTCTGGTTGTGGATAATAGGAAGACCTGCCACAGGTGTGGATGGTACCACCCAAAATGCTTGTAGCAGGAAAAGGCAGACTTGCTTCACCGCTGCTGATTCCTGCCTGTCCTGCCATGGACTGTTTCTCCACAGTGATGTCCCTCTGCCATGCCACCCCCACTTTGGAATCAGGAGACTGGCCTGAAACCTCTACAAACTGAGCTAAAATAAATGTTTCCTCCTTTAACTGGTGGGTAAGACAAATGCAATCTGCAAATAATGACGACTTGATTTCTTCCTTTCCTATACGTGTCTCATTTATTATTTTCCCTTGCTGATTACTCTGGCTAATGTTTCAAGAATCATATTGTATAGGAGTGGTAACAGTGGAATTCCTAGTCTTGTGATTGGTTTTAGGTAAAAGGCTTTGGGCTTCTCCTCATTTAGTGTGATGTTAGCTATTGGTTTGTCATAAATGACTTTTATTAGATTAAGATAAATATATGTATTTTCTGTAGTTTTTATAAATGGATACAGAATTTTGTCAATGGCTTTTCCTGCACCTATTGAGATAATCATGTGATTTTTGTTTTTCTTTTGTTAATGAGATGTAATACATTTATTGGTTTGTGTAAGTTGAACCATCCCTACATCCCTCATGTGAGTCGACTTGGTCATGATGTGTGATCTCTTTGATGATTTGGAATTCAGTTTGCCACAGTCTTACTGAGGAATTTTTTACATCTATGTTCCTTAAACAGATTGGCCTATTGTTCTCTTTTTCAGTTAATACTAGCTCCCCGGAATGACTTGAGGAGCACTCCTCACTTTCAATTTTATTAGAGTGTTTGAGGAGAATTAGTGTTCGATCTTCCCTGAGTTCCTGTAGCATTCAGCAGTGAAGCCAGGGGTACTGGGACTTTTTTTAGACATAAGTTTTTGTTGCTGTTGTTATTGTTATTTATTCAATTTCATTGCCTCTTTTTGGATTGTTTGGTATTTGCAAATCTTCTAGGTTCAGTTTTGGTAATACATATGTATCTATATTTTTTCTGAATTTTCCTATTTATTAGAGTACAAGTTCTTAAAGTAGCTACTCATAATCATAGATTTTGGCAGTGTCTCTTGTGATTTTTGCCTTTTTCATTTCTAATTGCATTAATTTGGATCTTTTCTTTCTTTCTTTCTTTCTTTCTTTCTTTCTTTCTTTCTTTCTTTCTTTTTTTTGGTAATATTGGCTAGTGTTTTATCTGTTTGTTCTTTCACAGAACCAGCTCTTCAATTCGATTGTTTGTATTAGTATTTATGTCTCAATTTTATTAATCTCTGCTCTGATCTTTGTAATTTCCTTCTTTGAACTAGCTTTGGATTTGGATTGTTCCTCTTTTTCTGGGATCTTGCATGGCATTATTAGGCTGTTTATTTGGGATAACTGTTTTTCTGATGTGGGTGCTCACAGCAATAAACTTCCCTTTCAGGACTGTTTCCCTTGTGTGCCATAGGTTGTAGTTTGTTATACTGGCAGTATCATTTACTTGTGGGAACTGTCTAATTTTTTCTTTTTTCCTTATGTGACCCACTGATTATCCAAGAGATTATCATTTAATTTCCATGAATTTGTACAATTTATGTGGGTTGGGGTTAAGTTTTCTGTGCTTAGGGATAGGTTAGGGTTCTGTCATTAGAGTTACACCGGAAACCCTGAAGTGAAGTTGTTTTTCAGTTATTCTTTTTTAAAATTTTTTAAAAATTTTATTTATTTATTATCTTTTTAAAAAATCAAAACAGAAAAAAGGGTAGAAATGATACAGATTTTTTAAAAAAGGAATAGTAAGAAATCATCACTAGTTAATATATTACATATTATCTTAGAAGTAGTTGTTCAAGTTACAAAATCAAGGCATAAAAAATGAACAGAAAATCAATGACAGCAGAAACCATTCTCTTCCATGAACCAGCAAAAACTTAGCATTATGGTTACTTATCTTGCACACTTACACATACATACAGTTGTTACACCTTGAACCTACAAATTGTTCTTTCCTTGGGAGCACTTTCTTTCCCTTTCATTACTACAATATCTATTGTACATTTTGGATCTTGTTACCCTTTCAGTTTTAATATTTTTTATTTCAAAGAGAATAGAACAAAACAAAACAGAACATAGCAGATTAGCACCAAATAATACAAGCAACACAGCGCTTCAAGACAACAGGAAATCAACAGTGGCTACCATAATGTCTCTTATTCTCTCCAAAATAGCTGTCCATACCTTGACACATATTGAAATTAAATAATATAAAACAGACTAAAATCAATCACAACAAAGAATAAAAGCATTACTGGACTTTACAACAAGATGATAGGAAATCAGCAATGGCTACCATAATGTCTTGTTTTCTTCAAAGTAGCTATTCATACCATCACATGTAATAAAATCAATTCTTGTAAACTCCTTAGAAGTTCTAGGCATGTATAAGCCTATACATGTACATCTTTCCTTTCTGTATTAGAGGGGAAAAGAGAACCAAAATAAAACAATTTATGAGAAAAACAAGAAACAAAAGAGACAAATAGATAACAATAACAAACAGCCCAAAACAATGACAATATAGACTTTCAAAACAAGGTGGTTATTTTTCATACTTATCTTCAAAAGAGTTACTCAGATTACCTAATATAAACATGCAAAATTGATCCAGTCCTATGAATGCTGGCTTTTTTGTTCCAAAAACTAATAGAATTAATAGCACAATCAACCCACTATCTCAAGTGTGTATATACAAATTTGTACTTTTTTCTTTTCCCTTCCTTCTTTTCTCCCTTTCCCTGAGTTATTTTTCCCCTTTGAGCAGTTTCTTACCCTTTCACAATATTTATTGAAGATTTTTGTATCTTATTTACTCTTTCAATTTCTTACACTAGGGAGACAACATGGTATTTACACATGTGAGTTTGATTTATTTCATTTATGTGTATGGTCTCAAGTCCCATCCATTTACCTATAAAAGCCTCAATGTGATCCTTCTTTCTTGCTGAGTAGTACTCCATTATATAAAAATACCACATCTTTTCTTTATCCATTCCTCAGTTGACGGGCATTTAGGTTGTTTCCAAGATCTGGCTATTACAAATTGTGCTGCTACAAACATGGGTGCACATATATCACTGTGGTAAGATGTTTTCAGTTCTTCTGGGAATATGCCTAGGAGTGGAATAGCTGGGTCAAATGGGACTTCCAATCCCAGCTTTTAGAGGAATCTCCAGACTGACCTCCACAGTGGCTGCACCAGTCTGCATTCCCACCAACAGTGCAGAAGAGTTCTTTTTCCCCCCACAGCCTCTCCAGCATTTGTTTTTGGTAGTTTTCTTGATCCTGGCCATTCTTTCTGGAGTGAGAGAGAATCTCAGTGTGGTTATAATTTGCATTTCTCTAATTACCAATGATGATGAACATTTTTTCATATATTTATCTACCATTTTTTTCAGTTAATCTCAGTCTTAAATCATCAACCCCTTCCCCAAATACTCTCTGCAATGTGGTGGGCACTGTACCGGATTCCTCCTTCAGCTGTTGCTTAACATTTGGAATGAAACTCAATGCCATTGTTGCAGTTTCTAATAGCTGTGGGCTTTGTCTGGGCCCAATACTGCTGGCCTGGTCCTTTGGTTCTCCCTGGACCTCCGGACTCTAGGGCAGGGATAGCCAATCTTTTCATGCTTTCAATGATATCAGTCATCCCACCGTGGCACCTGTGCCAAGGTTCTCCCCAACTGCCCTACGGGCTTCCCCTCTCTGGGCCCTGTGGTGAGCATTCAGACCACTCCTTCTCTTCTCAGTATTACAGCTTGTTTCTCCAACTTCTCTGTAGCTTCTAATCTTCATGTCCATCCCTTCCCAATCCCAGAGAATTACTCTTTTTATTTTCCTCTCTCTCTTTTCCAAGTTCTTATTTTCTGGATGTCTGGATTCTGGGTCTGAGGTGCCTGGATTTTGCTGCTGATTACTGTTCCTCCACTTTAAGTAAAGACCTCCTATGACATTTTAATACCACAGATATGTGGTTCCTCTTTTGGTGAACTGTGGCTCTTTGTAAACCACTGTAATAATCTAAAATTTTAGCTCAGCAGTGTAAGTGCCTGCCTGGCAAGCACAAGGTTGTGAGTTCAGTTCCTGGTATAAATAAATAAATAAATAAATAAATAAATAAATAAATAAAATTTTATCATAGCATGAAAACCAATTTCTGTCCCCTAGGAATGATGACATTGCCACTGAGAGTGCATGGATGAGAAGATTCCTCTTTCATGTTTTGAAAGTACTTTATACTTGAAATTTATAAATCCATTACTATTATTAACTGAGAACACAGATTCCTGCTTTGTTTATTGACACAAGATGGGAAAAAAGAGAGGAGTGAGGGAGGGAACTAATATTAACAGAGCCCCGAATACCTTCCAGGCATTTTTATATCCCTGCTCTCATTTACTTCTCCTGCATCTGTAAGATGAATATTTTCATTTTATTTTACAAGTGAAGTTGAGAGGTTATGAATTTTCTCAAGGCTAGAAAACTGTAGTGGGGGGTGCAGTATCTGTGACCAAAAAAAAAAAAAAAACCCATAATTTTTTTATTCAGCTGCTCTTTGGGGACCCAGGTGTATGTGGGTGATAAGCATTGGCAGCCTGTGATTACTGTGATACCTAGTTATGATCAGAACAGGCCACAGTGTGCCCTATTTCCACAACTGCTCTGACATATGAAATTCTCTGTTAGGGAAGTGACTCCTTTAGAATGTATTTCTCAAAATGGTAACAGAAACACTCCATGATCACCCATTGTCTTACAACCTCCGAAAGTTTATTATGTTAATTTGTACCTGTTTTACTCCTGTCTTTTGCTAATTGTAGACATGACTTTACCTAGATGCGGGCTTCTGTACTCCTTTTCCATTATCTATTTTAACCCACTGGGAGGCCGTGGCATGATTTATTAAATAATTCCTTACTTTGAATATTCATGGTTCTTTTGGTTGTTTGCTATTGCAGTGTTATAATGAATCTCTATACACATAGATTTTCCTGTTTCTTTAGAATATTTCTTCAGGATAAATCCCTTGTAGTCAAATTTTAAAGCCCAAGTATGTGGTCACTTTTAGGGCTCTTGAAAAAAATACTTCCAGTTTACTCTTCAGTGGGGTTGTATTCCTGTATTAAAGTAACTCAGACTCCATGTTAGAATCGTTGTAAGATTTGGTATTTTGGTAAGGAAAAATATGATGAGGCTGCTACTTGTGCTGCTTTGACAGCTTATGGCATTGTGTGTTACTCTAGAAGCTAAAGTTACTCTTTCAAGATGACCTTTGGGTTTGAAATTACTCCTGTCCTATATAAAAATAATGATACTTCTGGTTTCTTCTAGGCCTTCCTCCTCCCAGAGGGCTCAGCCTCCTACCAAAAAGTCAGACCACATTGAATCTGACCTGGCAACCGATATTTCCAACCTCAGAAGATGACTTTTATGTTGAAGTGGAGAGAAGGTCTGTGCAAATAAAAAGTGATCAGCAGAATATTAAAGTGCCAGGGAACTTGACATCAGTGCTGCTTAACAACTTACACCCCAGGGAGCAGTACGTCGTCCGAGCCAGGGTCAACACCAAGGCCCAGGGAGAATGGAGCGAGGATCTCACGGCTTGGACCCTTAGTGACAGTAAGTAACCTGCGCCACTCTGGTCTCTGCTGAACCAAACAACATCTCAGTACTGTCCGAGGACTTAACTTTGTCACTTCCAAGCCGGGTCTTAGAAGTCATAAAAGTCAGTTGTGAGTGAAAGCTGGCTGATATTTACCTGATCATTTTAGAAACCTGCACTATGTGAGAAAACGTTCTTTGGATTTATAATGACTGCAGCAGGTCTGTGCTCAAACTTGCCTCCCTTTGGTGTGGAGTTGCTTATTAAGTAGCATAGAATCACTGATGAGTTTTCTCAGTCTTGTTTAGTCAGCTATGGGACAGTTTTTCCATATAATTATATATCTGTATGTATGTTGATACCAATTAATGATGGATGAATCTTAACTTTAAAAGGTATTAACTTTGCTTGAAAACCCTCCAAAACAGATGGATCTTGAGAAAATATATATCAGGGTAATAAAACAATATTCCTGTAAAAATATTCTGTATTTTGAGTTTTTCTAGATTTCAAATTGTTCATTTAAAATTAGTTGAAACTTCTTGACTTCTTTTTTAGTACTTATTTTCATCATTAAACAGATTTATTTTGCTTCACTGAATTATAATTATGTCCAAGCATCTTGGGGCTCTCAAAAAGATGAAGTACGTCTTGGTAATACCACTTACCTCTTAGGGTCACATGGACCCTTGCCAGCCCCAAAATCTGAGCCTCTCTTCCTCAACTGGTTTTCTGCTTCCCCAGTAACAGGTGTAAATTTGACTCAGTGTCTCTCTGGCCAACTCTTTGTATTAGTGACTAATGAAAGTCTGGACTATTTTATCACTGTTTAGGATTGTGCTAGGAATAATATATATTATTCATATATACTGAATTATATACATACTATATATTATATTCACATAAGCATATTCAAATAATATTAATTTATATTATGTGTATATGAATATATATAATTATACATACATATTTCATAGCATATGTATGTATGCATGCTATGAAATTTAGGAGTTACAGAATAGTGCAGAGTAACACAACAAATTTTAATATTCCTTCCTCCCAGAATTAACAACTATAAATTCTTTGTCATGTTTTCTTCCAGCACTTTTTGTTCCTTGGAGAAGAAATAACACTGAACAGTTACATTAAAAGCCCCTTTGACTTTCTTCTCTATCCCATTTATATTTCCTTTTCCCTAGAAGCAACCCAAAGCATAAGTTTATGTACATCTTTCCAGATTGTGTAATTAAATAGATGCATAACTGCATGTAAAAACTAGGCATATAAACCACTCTTCCTCCTTTTCTGAATAAGCGTGATTTCTGTTAACTTAATTAGATCTGATGTATGTCTTTTAGACTGTTGTGTAGTTTCTTTCTTATGAATAGTCCATGTTACCTATACCCCCTTTCCCTTTAGAGTCAGGCTCTTACCATGTAGTCCAGGCTGGCCTTAAATACTGTGTGGCCCAAGTTTATAGTCCTATCTCAGCTTCTTAAGTGCTGGGATTACAGGTATGCACCACTGCAGTTGGCTGTACATTCTCTTTTAGATGTACGTTGAGGTCACTTTGACTTTCTTACAATTACAGAACTGCGGTGACTGCTGATAGATGTCCCTATGTGCACTGGTATGAGAGCTTTTCTGAGGAACACGTCCGGAAGTGAAATTCATCAGCAGTGCTCCCCTAAAGTGCACTCATGTGCACTGTGTTGGGGTGTCTGAGCACACTGTATTCCCTGTATCACCCCTGTATTCCCTATGGTTATACCACTTGATGTGGTCTACTCCTTTTTAGTTTTGACAGTTCTAACACTAGATAATGATATTTCATTCATTTCATTATTTACTTGATAATTAGCAAGGATGAGTATGTTTTCTCATGTTTACAGACCATGTTTGTTTTCTTTTGATATAATTGTTGATGTAATTTGCTCATTTATAATAGATTATGTTTATTACTGATTGAAAAAACATAAGCTGGGTATTAATCTTGTGTTCATTGTATATATAGTCTTCTAAGCCTGTTATTAGAGCTTTGTTTAGGATGCCTTTTACTCATAGATAACATATTGAGATACACCCAGACCTAACAGTATTTGACATTAACATTGTACTTTTTATATTTTGGAATTATTTCCTATAGTGTCTCTGTTTTTATTTTATTTTATTTTATTGTATTGTGGGTCTAGTAGGAGGATTTTTTGTATATTTTGGTCTTAGAAATGCAAGTTGGGCATGTAGTGTATTTTAATGTTATTTTAAGCCTTTTTATTCCAATTGGCAAATCTGATCCCAATACCATATATTATATAGTTCCTCCAAAGACATATGCCTAGTTCTCATGATCATTTTGGATCTATTTCTTAGCTCTCTGTTCTCTTCCTATGATTTGTGCTTGTTCCTCTGCCCTTTCCAGGCTGTGTAAATTAATAATTTGTTTGTGAGATGTCCTAATAACTGTAGGATAAGTCACTACTTTTCAAAATTATCTTGTGTTCATTTACTATTCAGTATAAATTTTACCCTCGTTAGAATTATACACTATCAGAATCATACCATTAACCAAACCCTAGCTGGAGGTGGGCTTGCTGTGGATGATGCGGGCGGTGTATGCTGGAAGTGGATAGGAATGCTGACATTCACAGGGTTAGAATTTGGTCTCTATTGGGTCAGGAAACTAGAACAAGGATATCAATGAGAACATTTCAATTTTAACTGATGGATTTGCTAATATGCTCTGCTGACATGTAGATTGTTCAGAAGTAAACTTTATATTTCTGCTTATAAAGTTTGTGTTGATTGTCTATCAGTTCCATTTACTACAAGTGTAAGAAGTTAAATGGAGTAAGAGTTGGGATATGGTCCCAATCATACATATATGTATGTATGTGTTTTCCTGTTAAAAACACTTAGGAGTATTTGTCCTTAAAATGACCATATGAGGAAAGTAGAGAAAGAATCACCCTATCTAACAGATGAGGGACTGAGGCACAGATGAGGGCAGTGACTTGGTCAAAGAAGTCCAGTCTAACAGTTCAGTTTTCTTTCTTGTTTTCCTCTTCCTTTTCCTTCCCTCCCTCCCTCCCTCCTGCTTTCCTTCCCCTCTTCCTTCCCTGCTTCCCTTCCTTCTTTCTTTTCAAACCATGCTATACATGTATCTGTTTAGATTCACAACCAATGGCTTCAAAGCAAGTTTGCTTCTTGGAGAGTTTACTTCAGCCATGATGCCAGATTTCTAAATTGCTTAAGGTCTGACTGGTGCTCCTTTAAAGTCATCTGGGGAAAGTGCTAAAGCGTAGATGTCACCCCAGATGTCTGCACCGAAAGCAGAGGTCCTCTGAACTATCCTAGAGGGTGATTCCTTTCAGGCTTAAAATGGATAAATTGCTAGATACAAATTTATCATTTTTAATTGGCACTAAAATTCATTATTCTGCTAACAAGTATCTACTTACTTTTGTGCTTAGAGAACCACTGGTTTATAAAGCTGAAGATATTTTTTGAGACACAGTTATGCAAATATTAAACATGTGTTCATAGTGACCTGGAAATGTCAGTATTTGTATTACTCTTGATAATTTCTTCATGAGAGCAAGTTATTTTATATTTTTATAAAAATATATAAAATATATATAGAAATATATAAAAATCTTAGTGCTGGCTACAAAGGAAGTTAAATTATACTTTTATTAATTATTATGATTTGGAACAATTTACCAGTTGGTGGACATAAAAAATAACAATCAGATTTGAAAGGCTGAAAATCCAATATCTCATTCTCATAAACTACCTAAGGAGTGTGATATGGGGAAAAAATCAACGTAATGGAAAGAGTAGATTTAGAATGAAAAAAAGTTTTTGAGAATGTAGAATAGAAAAAATATAACTTAAGAGACTTCTTAGAGGCTCTGATTTGCTTAAAAGCAGTAAATTACACGTAGAAAGACAATGGTGTGGGGTGTTGAGCAGCTTGAGTCTGCTCCTTGCTCAGATTTCCTGTCTCTAAAATTTGAATCATAAGCATATCAGCATTGCTTAGATACCTGCCTGTGAGGCTACGAGAGTCTGCATGTGTTAGTGAAAGATCTTCTTATGAGCACCTGGGCCTCCAACTCAGGGCCTTGTGCACGCTAGGGGTTGTTCCACCCTTGAGCCACATCCGCAGCTCCCAGGGGGCTGCTCGTGGGAGCATTTTTGTGAACAACTTTCCTTCCTTTCTAGCCTTTCCCTTTAGGACAGGGGCTCCAGGGAGACTGCAGGTATGATTCTGTGCATGTCATCTTCACACCCAGGAACCTCAAAACATCTCTTTCTGTGTCTCTGTCTCTCTGTCCCTCTCTCTCTCTCGTGATGGAATCTCACTTTTTCCCAAATCCTCATAGCACTTTGTCTACTAAATTTTTTTTTTTTAATCAGTACCGGGGATCAAACTCAGGACCACGCGCTTGCAAGGCAGGCACTTATGCCGCTGAGCTAAATCCCTAGCCCCTGTCTACTAACTTGTTAACATATTTTTCTTATGAGAATACACTGACTTGCGTGCTGTCCCATAGATGCAGTTAGGGCAAAGGCAGCCCATAACACAGTGGCTAGTCGTGGCTATCGGGCCAGGCTGCCCGTGTTGAGCCCTATTTCTTCTGTTTGGTAGTGAAATGACCTTGGCGAAGTCGATAAATTCTACTGTGCCTCAGTACATACAGTAAGACTATGATGATAAAGAAATCTATGCAAGGGTCTAGAATGACGCCTGGCATGTTGTAAGCATTATGTGAAGGTCCGCTTTTGTAATCTTCCATCCCTTCCAGTGTCAAGAACAGTGTGTACAAATTTATGGAGTAACAGAACTTCTAGAGCCTACATTTAGACCAATAGGTGATACAAATCTTGTCACTTCCCTGCCTGTGCCCTTTTTTTGAAGTCTCACGAAGTTCAGTGGTCACTACCCGTGAACGACAGTTAATTACCATCTGAGAAAACATCTCTCTGCCCATTCACAGTATATAATTATCTCAGTTATTTTCTTGTTCCTGGGATGGAATACCCAACACCCACAAAGTAAAGGAGGAAAGGTTTATTTTAGCTCACAGTTTGCAGAGGTTTCACTCCATAGTCAGTTGGCCCCAAGGTAGGTGTCATGGCAGAGGAGAAAGAGCTCAAGTCAGGGCAGACAGGAAGCAGCAGCCTTCAAGATAGAGGACATATGCCACTCCAGGTCACGCCCACAGTGACCCACTTCTCATCAGGCTTCACCTCCCAGCATCATGCTCGGCTGTGTACCCTCTAGTGGACTAACCCGGTGGACTAACCCAGGATCACACGCCCATGATTAGCCTCCTCCCAAAAGCCCACCTATGAGAGCCTCAGGCTTCGGGGGGATACTAGATATAAGTCATAACAATGATATGACATGAACCCTTTCTTAAAAGCATAATGATTGAAGAGTCGGTAGTATATGTTAAGTGAATTCTCTTTTAAATTTGTAGTTCTCCCTCCTCAACCAGAGAATGTCAAGATCTCCAACATCACAGACTCTTCAGCTGTGATTTCTTGGACCATAGTGGATGGCTATTCTATTTCTTCTGTTATCATCCGTTACAAGGTTCAGGGCAAGCATGAAGACCAGCACATCGATGTGAAGATCAAGAATGCGACCATCACTCAGTATCAGCTCAAGGGCCTGGAGCCTGAAACAGCTTATCACGTGGACATTTTTGCTGAAAACAATATAGGATCAAGCAACCCAACCTTTTCTCATGAACTGATGACCCTCTCAGAGTCTCAAGGTGGGTAGAGTGGACCAGTATTTATATAAGATTATTTTTGGACAGCATTGGGAAAGCCCCACTATTGTATTTACTCCATATATGTATCAAGGGACATAATTCATTGTTGTAAATAGGTATATATGTCCTTAAAATCAAAATACCCCTGAGTAGGATACTTGTTGATACTTGTTAATCCATTTTCTATTATTAAACTTTAGAATAAATTACAGTGCACCCTAACCAGTAATCTAAGAAAATTTTAGAGCATATGAATTTTGATTCTGTAGAGAAAGAAGAACGGGAACCTGCTTGTGGAGGCACACAGTTGATGTGGAGGCTTTGGTGGGGGTTTCAAGAACTATATTCTACCCTTTTCCAAAATGAACTCTTCTTTTGAATTGGACAACACTACACTATTCTGAATTATATTCCACTTTTCTAGTCCAGGTTATTAGGTCCCTGTATCTACCTCTCACCCCACTTTAGAGAGAGCAAACTCTTTGAGGTTGACAGAGATCCTCCCAGAGGGCCAAGCACACTATCCCCCAAGGTTGTGGCTCATAAAACCTGTTGAACATAATTTGATGAACTAGGCCACAGTGTAGGTGGGCTGCAGACTTGGGTCAACTTCCAGACTGTGAAAATTGTGCCCTCTGTCCCTCTGCAATGTGTAGTGTGTGCAAGGGAATATGAGTGGGACACAAGTGGAAAGACAAGTTTCACAAATTTATGATTTGAACTAGAGTCTATTTTTACAGGAAATCATATAGCACTCAGGGCTTCTTGTAGATAACCTAGAGCCTAAGAAATAAAATAAAAGAAGCTGTGTTTTCCTTGCTAATTCCAAAACATTTGAAATGTCTGAGGAATGATGTGTCAGTCAATTACGTACAGAGCATCATAGTTTTCAGATCATACTTATTAAGTGCCTCATTTTGATAATTACTGTTTTTTGGTAAAGTATATATTTATACCAAATATAAGCAATACATAAAATACAAAGAGGAAAAACTTTGAAACAAGGTACAATAAAACAAAGACCTTGTTATTCTAGACATCTGTATATGCACAGTACACAGAAATAGAAGGAAAGTAAATACAGACCACATTTAGGAAGATTGTTATCTATGTGTGTTCTTAATAAAAATATTGAGTTTAGCCTCATTTGCATTTAAGGGAAAGAAATAGAAGGATTACACCATTGTCTTTAATAGTTTATTTTGACCTGATTCCTAAATTTAATGTTTTTTTTCTTTTTTTCCTTATTCTTACCTCCCTTAGACATCATCAGGTTTTCCACATCAGTTCTTCAAAACAAAGAAAATCAGAGAAAAAGTATCTTACAGACTAAGATCTTAGGGTGATAGAATACTTAAGCATTTCTGGGAGAATTGAGATATAAAGTGGCTTAGTCACTCTCTCAAAGTTGTTATTTTCAGTATTATTCAGTAACATTCATCTACTTGGGACCCTCCTTGGAATTAACAGTTGAACAAATTATAGCTACAAATGGACAGCACATTTAGAAATCCATCTGCTCATAAAAAAAAAAAATGACCCTGTGATTCAGATTCCTTTTCACTGAGATCCAGAAATAACTGATTAGCCCAAGGTCACACTGTGTTAAGTACTAGGGCTAGGGCTGCAGTCATGGTCCCATCATGTTGCGTCTTCTCTCACACGTGCCTTGGCCCATCCGCCTACCTAAACTAACACACCTGCTTCCTCCCTGTTCCCCTGTGCAGCCTCAGCAAACCTTGGCAGTGGGAAGATGCTGCTGATAGCTATACTTGGCTCTGCTGGAATGACCTGCTTGACAGTGCTGTTGGCTTTTCTGATCGTGTTGCAGCTGAAGAGAGCAAGCATCCAAAGGAGGATGGCCCAAGCCTTCCAAAACGTGGTATTGCCTCATCTTCCTACTAGCTGATAAGTGAAGGCCACATGCAGGCAGAGCCTTCACTTTAAAGACATAGGCCAGGAACTTTACTTGCAAAGCAAATAATTCCTGTTGGCAAGTCTCATTTTCTATTTGGCGTCCACCATCAAATGGGGAATAAATAGAAGGACTATGTAAATTCTTATCCAAACAAGAACAATGCTGAGAGTGATCTTAACACTTATGCAGGAAATTAGTCCTGAGACAGGACTGCCCTCTCCTCCTCCCTCAAATGAGATGCACAGTTGTCTTAGTGAAAAGTCACCTGAGGAAACAATACTGCTGTAAGATGAATTGGGCATTTTTGGTAAGGAAGGCCATGAGGATGACCAAACCTCAATCTGATCAATAACAAGCTTTCTATTCATAGTCTCATTTCCTATCCCATCACCCCCTCACTTTATATGAAAATTATACACACAATGTGTCTCTTCCATTCCTGCGCATCCTTTGGTCTGCAGTTAGAGTTGGTGGTATTGCCTCATTCTTTCTCCTCAGAATTTTGACCAGTAGCAAAGAACATATTTTATGTCAGAGCCACTCCTTTCGAGTCATTTTAGTTTAATGGACACTTCTGTAGTTTATGGTTTCAAAGTTTTTAAAATTACTTCGTACCTGATTTTATCAATACTTTATATAAAACACTGAGGGCAATGACATGCTTCAGTGAGGTGCACCTTCCTGTACCTTCCTGAGTCTGAATCTCCAAGGTTCCCTTCCATGCAGGACAAGGGGGACTTCACTGTCTGACTCCATGCCAGAGCTGGCTCAGCTGGCTCTGCCCCGGGAGAGGAAGGGCCGACAGGAGAGTTGGCAGCCTGGAGCTGATATCAGTGCTTTGTCAAGATGCTGTCATGAGGCCTTTGAATTCAGGAGAACAAGAGATATGCTGCTGGGTTTTGCTATGTTAGTCATCCCAGAGCCAGAAAGGGCTTATGAGGCTCCAAACTTTAGGATGAGAGAGAGAGAGCAAGTATGAGAGCCAAGAACAGGCCAGGGGCAGGGTGATGCTGGCCGGGCTTTCACTGAGATGCCCAGTGGCTGCTCCCTTTATGAGCTCTGCATTATTTTCCAAATCAGATCTGAGCACAGTGAAAAATAAACAGCAGCTAAACTGGGAATGGCAGGCGTGCGGCAGGAGTGTCGTCCTTCTCACCTTCCTCAGCTTTCACAGCACTGACACTAACACTGACACTGTTCCTGACTAAGGCCCAGGTTTGCGCCTGTGTGGTTCTGTAGGGTGCACGCTTGGCAGCGTGCCTGTGTGAGACGAAACCTATTTCCATGCCCATTCTAGAATTAGATATCCTTTTTGTTTTTTGGCCTGGTGTGGGTACAAACAAGAAGGTATTGTCACCTCAGAATGACAGCAATTCCTGACACAAAAATGATATAAAAAATTATTTTTCCAGAGGGAAGAACCAGCTGTGCAGTTCAACTCAGGAACTCTGGCCTTAAACAGGAAGGCCAAAAACAACCCGGATCCCACAATTTATCCAGTGCTTGACTGGAATGACATCAAATTTCAAGACGTGATTGGGGAGGGCAACTTTGGTCAAGTTCTTAAGGCCCGCATCAAGAAGGATGGGTTACGGATGGATGCTGCTATCAAGAGGATGAAAGGTCAGTGGCTGGACCGTCAGCCTCTCACTAGGGTGGGAAGAGAACTTGACCTCCTGTTCAGAGCCTCTCCCTACAGGCTGACATTCTTTAAACCAAAAGTTGGCCTGGGGTCAGATGAAGCTGCTGTGTGGAGCTCAGGCTGATGCTTCCTTTGAGATCAAGCCTGTGATAGCGTCAGGGTGGAGATAGGGCAGGAGCCATGGAAGCACCAATTTCTCAATTTCTAGGATTTCAAATGTTGAATTTTTGTCATATACTGCTGACTTTTAGGGAGCATCTGATGTAGTGTCAGGATTCACTGTGCATCAAAATCACCTGGAAGGCTTGCTGAAAAACAGATCATTGGGACCCCCACTCTACAGTCTCTGGAGGATGAAGAAATCTGGGAGGGGTCAGAGAATCCTGATCCCTTGTGAAGTCCCAAGTGATGCTGATCCCATGGGTTCAGAACCACGTTCTTCATGGGTTATCTGTGTCAAGATTCCTGGAGACATTGTTAGAAATGCATCCAGCTGGCCTTCTCCCACCCTCAGTTCTTGGTGGCACATGAGAATCTGCTCTGAATAGGTCTTCTCAGTAGTTCCATTTGCTCAAGTTTGAAAATCACCAGGCTGATGCCGGTTTCTGCTGTGTTCACGTTAGGAGTGCGCAGTACCTACCTGCTGTATGAGATTGGATAATAAACATCTGAGCAAGTAGAAAGATGAGTTTATTTGTAGTATAATCATCTTTCCTTCTGTGTGAAGCAGCATTTTATGCATGACTTGGTTGTGGAGCTGCCCACTGATTTCACAGAAAACGTGCTTGAAAAGCAATGCATTTGAATAGAGAATGCGGTTGGCTCCTGGTGCTGTGTGACTCCATCTCAAGGGTTCTCTGAGGTCACTGATGGGTTTTCCTTCTTTTCTGCTACAGTATTGGGCCTAAGATGAGAATGAATCTAAATCCTCATAGACTTATATGTTTTCTGCATTGTTAGAAAGATCACACCAGGAAAAAAAATACAACATTATGTATGCTTAGAGTCAGTCATATGTTTTCTCATGTAGAGGCTACAAATTACTTTTCTATTCTGTTGCATTTAACACAGGGAGTTTTGGGGAAGCACTGAAAGTAGAGGAATTGGGGTATAGAATCTTATGAAGTCAGTTTTTACTGGGATCTGACAAGAGGCTGATTTTCTGCCTCTTCATGTGATGAGGTAAAATAGCTTAACCAGGCACAAGGGCAGAAGATTTTTGCAGGCAGAGTGATTATCCAAGGATGGTTACTTAAGTAAGGGCACAATCTCATTATAAAGCATCTTATTTAAAAATGTCCCTAAACATGCACTTGAACAGGACACTTGAATTGGAATTTACTGTCAGTCAGTCTTAACAGTACCATTAGTGCACCTGAAATGTTACTACAATCTCTAAGTATATTCAAGTTATACCTGTACCCTGTTCCCATCGTTTGTTCCCCCAAAACATTATTTTTCCAAGAACAGTTATAGCACACTGTCCTCATGCAAGTCGATGCGTGCATGAGCCTGTAGCCTGGTGCCTGGTTCTCCCTTTCTCAAGTGTCGGTGAAGAGACACAGCTAAAAGAGTAGAAAAGGGAAGAAAAATACAGCTCCGTTTTCTGACTACAATGTGACTTTTATAAAGTATTACTGGGGTTTGATTTGTGTAGCAGGCTTGGTTTGTTAGAAAATTAGCTAATATTATGAAATAAAGCACATGTATTATTGGTAGATGTCCTCTCAGAAGTTTGGTTCTCTTCCTTAGCTATTTCTGGATGGAAGGTTTAGCCAGAAGAACTAGAATCTAAAGATGGAGGTAGCTCTCCATTTACCAAGTCATTTCACTATGTATTGGAGAATTAAACTAGAAAACGTTAGAGTACTAGTTCTCATCCTTATGGGATTTTGCCCGCTGAAGAGTCTGGCTACATTTTTGGGTATCTAGTGGGTAGAGATCAGGGTTACAAATAAACATTCTACAGTCCTAGAATGGCCCTAAATAACAAGGAATTACATATTCAAAGCCAGGAATCCTGAGGCTGAGAAGCTCTGCTCTACAGTCATCTCTTTGGTTGAAACCTGCAGTGACTGAGGGCACCTGATGGGCCAGGAAGCAAGAGGGGACACTGCTTCTGAGAAACATAATGAACGGGGTCATAACCCTTGATTTCCTTCCCAGAATACGCCTCCAAGGATGATCACAGGGATTTTGCTGGAGAACTGGAAGTTCTTTGTAAACTTGGAAATCATCCAAACATCATCAATCTCCTGGGAGCCTGTGAACATCGAGGTAAGAAGATGTCCTGTTTTTGTTTTCCTGCCACTTCTTTTTCAAACAGGCACAATTTCAATATTAAAACTAGGAGAGATAATCGTAAGAATATCACCTCATTTTTAAATTTGTAGAATGTATATCTGGTCTTGTTTATGGATCGCGATAAGGTTTTCTGTCTTTGGAAGGCATGTGTCAAAACCAGACTATTGGCCTTGGCTGTGGTTTAGCTGCATTACTACCCAAAGTGCACAAGTTGCTAAGTCCCTACTCTCACTAACCGAGAGGTTTTCTCAACTAGTATTACTGCTAGGAGGGCGTACGGAGCCCTTCCCACCAGAAAGCATGGGTGCAATGGCCCTTCTTGTCACTTTTCTTTGTTCTTCAAAAGCCAAGGAATTGGCATTCTGAATGTTAATAGGATGAAAGCCAACAATGCTCTAAAGTGAGAGCTGTGGTGATGTTTAGATTAATAAAACAATAAGCTTATATATGAAGGTTCTTTGCTTTTACTCAAAGTACTTTCACATACAATTAGATTAGAGCTTTACAACTACCATATGTTACACATACTTCTGAACTTATGAATTCAGATATTTTTTGAGTACTTGCTATTGTAATTTGTGCAATGAGTATGAATGAATAGATCAGTGAAAGTGTTTTATGAGTTTACCTCTGCATATTAAAGGTTTATAGTTCTGAAACTATATTTAATTGCTCATGGAAAAGTTTGCTGTCATAGAAATGCTCCTGCAGTAATTTATAAATTTGACAATCTTTTGTTGACTTTACAACAAAACATCAACAATAGAAAAGAGATTACTTCCATTTCCTCAATTTATTAAACTAAAAATATGATTCAGTAAGGGTATAATTCTGAAATCTGATTATGTCCCTTAGATTAAATAATGATGCAATGATATTTTTGAGCAGTTTCCTGAAAACAGAAAACTAGTGTGGGACAGAGTAAATGCAGGCTATGGAGGTTATGAAACAAAATCTGCCAACAGAAAAATATATATCTAAAAATTTTGCTCTACCATCACATTAGCATATAATTGGCCTTTAAAATTTATACTGCAATAAAATATGAGAGCATACACTCATACCAGAATTTTGGCTATCCCATAGTAAAACAGAGTTCAATGCTAGGAGATATTTTTTGCCAGAATATCAATTTTTAAAATTATCTTTGAAGTCCATCATTTAAAATTTTAAAATGATGGCTATAAAAAAATTGTCCTTTTAAAAATAATAAAATCACTTTGCTCTTCAGTGACTGTAAATATTAACATTTTTAGTCATTATGAAAAGAAAAAAACAATATGGAATAAAAACAAGACAATATACCAACACTTTTTCTAGAAACTTACGGTTTTCTTAAAAGTTTCAGTTTTCTGGTTTTTTTAAGCAAAAGTTGGATTTCTGAAAAGACACTCTGCCGGCCAGTGCCTACTTGGCTATATGGTAAGGAGAAAGCAGAGCAGAACGTAATCCTTCCCATTACTGGAAATAAGTAATCTCAAGAAAAGGTAGAGACAAACTAGAATAATGTGCCTGGCCCATATTAGGTTTTTGATGAACACTGAATAAAAATTTCAAGGGAATAGGAAGAAAATGGTTTAGAAATGGAAGAGAGTGCTTTGAGTTCCTTCTACTAGTATTATTCAGTGGCAAGAGGCATTTCAGGAAGGCGATGTCAGTCCACATGTGGTAGGAGCAGAGAAGGAAGTGGGACCGTGAGGAACCGAGTTCAAGCCTAGTCCCCATGGAGTGAGTATTCCAGGAAGGTGTTGCTTACTTCCTGCCTGTCCCCAGAATTACAGGTCGGTACCACTACGTGTGCTTCTTTGAGATGGAGTGGAGTTTGTCAGCCATTCCCAAGGACCACAGCACCTCTCACTCTGCGTGCTGGTAAACCCATGCCCTGGCCTTTTCCCCACAGGCTACCTGTATCTGGCCATCGAGTATGCTCCCCACGGAAACCTCCTGGACTTCTTGCGCAAGAGCCGAGTGCTGGAGACCGACCCTGCCTTCGCCATTGCCAACAGCACTGCTTCCACGCTGTCTTCCCAGCAGCTCCTTCAGTTTGCTGCAGATGTAGCCCGGGGGATGGACTATTTGAGCCAAAAACAGGTTTGTTAGGAGGGTCTGGTTTTGGACATCTTTCATCTGGAGTCCTCTGGAGTCCAGGGCTTTCATTAGTTTGCACATTCTTGCCACGATCCTTCTTTAATCTCAAGATCTCCCTAACTTTAATTTGTTAACATGTCATCTACTTCAGGAGAACTAAAAGCCCGATGCTAGAGCATCTTTAGGTAGCGATGAGGTGCCTCATCTGTCTTAGCTTCTTTACCTGTGAGTAACGCCTAGTAACACAGGCACTGAGTGACAACCGGAAGCTTTAACGACATGGTCTTTTTGGGTTTTCCCCCCTCTCTGAAATAATTTTCTTAAGATGTGGTGGGCTCATTAGGCAGAATCTGAAGGTTTGGGGAGGTATCTCAATTCTTGTGACCTTTTAAAATCCTGTTCATACTATTATTTCTCCTCCATTGCTCTTAGAGTTTTGTGCTAGCAAAATGAAGTGAAAATGCAAATATTATACAGAAGATAAATTACTGTTTTAAAATTTCAGTTTATCCACAGGGATCTGGCTGCCAGAAACATTTTAGTGGGTGAGAACTATCTAGCCAAAATAGCAGACTTTGGATTGTCCCGAGGTCAAGAAGTGTATGTGAAGAAGACAATGGTGAGTTGTGGGTACTGACGCTGCTAATGCACCTTGCAAGGGACCCTCCCTCTCTCGGTAGCACTTTTCTTAGGGTGCCATTGTTCTATGGTGTCTGCGACATCTGACTGTAGGTGGTAGACTCTGCCTGGCCCAATTAACGTTCTTTCAAGTTTTGGGTTCTGGCATGATATGGCCTCCATGTTACCAGTGCAGGAGGCTTCATAAGTGTGGCCATTAGCTCAACACTAGCAGTCCAGGGTGTCTGATCTATGTCCAGTCTGGGACTCTGTGTCTCACTCAGAAAGTTCTGAGGTGGTCTCACATCCCCCTTTCATCAACAGCAAACATACTAGGGGGAAAAAAACTTAAATACTCCCAAATCAAGGAAATGCACTAATGACTTCCTAAATCACAAGGAGGTTATATAGAGAAATTAATAAATTCTGAAGGCCCATATAGGATTTCTTCTTCATTAAAAGTTCACCTCAAGCTCAAATCACATCCACCTTTCCCCCTAAGACCCACTTTCCCAACAGTAGTATCTTATCTTCAAGCATAAGACCCTAACCACCGTTTTAAAATGGACTTTTGACTTTGGTGCCCATTCTGGAAATGTCATTCCTTTACATGTTGTGTTGAGCTGTGCTGTATTGTGTTGTGATTCCACCACCCCATCTTCACTGGTGGGCAGAGAAAGGCGGTACTTTGGGGGTGAAGAATACTATGGTCTTTGCCTGTATCTAGCAGGTCTTTTCCAGTGGGGTGGCTCTTCCTTTTCTGGGTTTAATGAATGCACTTGGGCTCAACTTTCCTGGGAGTGGCCCAGGTGTCACAAGATACAGAAGGTCTTTCTACTTTTATGACATTATCTCTTAGCAGTTTTCCATTCTTTGCAATATATTATAGTTACTGACAAAAAAGTAGAAATTATACTCAAGAATTTTTTAAAAAGGAAAGCAGCCATAATTCATTGCCTTGACATTCTTTTTCTTTTTTCATCTTAATGTTTTTTCATAGCATACCTTTTTTTACAGTTATAAGTTCAGTGAACATGCTCATTTAATTTTTCTACTTTTTTATAGAAGTTGAAAATAAAACCCCTTTAACCTTCCATGTAGCCCTGGAGTCTTATCAACGTGAGCATTTTCTAGAGCCAGAGGTGTATCCCTGAGGACTAGCTTACAGGAAATACTTTCTCCCCTAGGCTTGTCAGACTTTAACCTACTCTGTGCAGAGGTTTCTTCTTGTAGAGGAAGGGCCTGTCTGTCACTCACCTAGTTTACATCTTCTTCACAGTGTGCCTTTTGTTGGGTGTTGTGGCGTTTCACATAAGGAAGTGGGGGATAATGCAGGTTGGGCGATGGCCAGGTTGATGACCTGTGCTTTACTTGGGTGATTTCCTAAGATCCATAAGGCCACCATGTGTGTGTTTGGCCTTTCATAGAGGGCAAGAGTTTCTTGGAGAGCTTAGGAGGGATGCTGAGAGGGCTGCACGCTGGTCAGGTCTCAAATCTATTTTGGGGTCGTGTGTTCAGTGGCAGCCTGGGACTGAGGAGGAAAGGGCAGGAGACGGAAAGGGAGGGAGATAAAGGACTGGAGGAGAGGAAGGTTCCTGTGAGGAGGGCACAGCACAGTAGGCACTATGTGAGGACAGAGCGACTACATCTGCTGGTCCAATCTTTAAATCTGTATTTGCATGTTTGTGATGTGTGGTAATTACATTAATTGTGGGTAGTCCATACATGCATGTGACAGGTCTTAATTCTTTCTATGTCTCCTTCTCCCATGGCCCCAGCTCTTGGTCCCTTCCCCATTTGTAAGATATGCATCTCCCTGTTCCCCATTATCTGTCTTTTACTTTGCTCTTTGATTTTGGGTTTTTCTTATAAGAGAAACCATGGTATATAAGCTTGTGTGTCTGATTTATTTCACTTAGCATTATGGTTACTAGGAGTATCAGTTTTCCTACAAAGGACCCAAGTTTTACCCTTCTTTATGGCAGAATAGTTCTCCATGGTGTTTGCCACATTTTCTTTATCTATTTATCTGCTGATGGACATATAGGCTACTTCCAAGATGTAGCTATTATGAACTGTGCCGCTCTAATTATGAATATCATTGTAGTATGATGTCTTTATTTCCAGAAGATACCTGCTAGAGGAGTAGCTGGGTCAATGGAATTTCTGTTTTAGTTCTTTGAGGAATCTCCATACTGACTTTCTTAATGGTTGTACTAGTTTACATTCCCACTAACAATGTAAAAGGGTTCCTTTTCTTATCTTTGCCAGCATTTGTTTTTAATTTATTTTTAAAATTTATTTTGGTCTTTTTGAGACAGGGTCTCTCTATGCAGATCAGGCTGCCCTTGGGTTCACTTTGTAGCCCAGGCTGGTCTCGAACTCTCAGTGATCCTCCTGCTTCAACCTCCTGAGTGCTGGGATTATAGATGTGTGCCACCATGCCCGCCTGTCTTGTTTTTAATTTAAAAAAAATAAATTTATTGGTATGATTTAGATATACGTAATGATCACATTCATTGTAGGAAATTTGTACCTGTACATGATACCTTAGTCCCTCTTAGTCCCTCTTTCTCCCCACTCCCCTACCCTGTTTTCACCCTCCTCCACTCCTTATTTACAAAGCTTTGTTTCCATTTTATCATTGTTTTCTCTCATTTTTTCTTTCCATTCACTTTTCCCTTTTCTTTCCAATTCACTTTTCCCTTTGAACAATTACTTCCTATTTTGCAACGTCTAATATACATTTTGGTTCTTATTTACACTTTTAGTCTCCTCACACCAAGGAGACAATGTAATTTTTACACATGTGTGTCCTATTTATTTCACATAACAAGTATGGTCTCAAGGTCAATCCATTTAGCTATAAATGTCTCAGGTTTATCCTTCTTTATGGCTGAGTAGTACTCCATTGCATAAAAAGCCACTTTAAAAAATTCATTCTTCAGTTGATAGACATTTGGGTTATTTCCAAGATTCAGCTATTATAGATTGTGCTGCTATAAACATGAGTGTACATGTATCACTGTGGTATGATGCTTCAGTTCTTTCAGGAAGATACCAAGAAGGGGACTAGCAGGGTCAAATGGAAACCATAGTCCTACTCTTTTGAGGAATCTCCACACTGATTTCCAGTCTGCACTCCCACCAACAGTGGAGAAGGGTTCCTTTTCCCCACAGCCCCACCAGCATTTGTTAGTGGCTGATTTCTTGATAATAGCCATTCTTTCTGGAGTGAGATGGATTCTCAGTGTTTGCATCTCTCAGATGATCAATGATGGTGAACATTTTTTTATGTATCTATTTGCTGTTTATACATCTGAGAAGTGTCTATTCATTTCAGATGCTCATTTTTGGATTGGGTCTTTAAATTAAGGGGGGTCTGATTTTTTTTCAATTCTTTACATGTTCTACATATTAGTTCTTTGTCTAAAGAATAACTAGATAAGATTTTTTCTCCTACTCACATGTTGTCATTTCACTCTGTTGGTGATTTATTTTGTGCAAAAACTCTAAATCCTAGCTGTTAGTTCTTGGTAGTGTTTCTTGTGCAGTCAGGACTTTGTTCATGAGGTCCTTGCCTATACCTATGTCTTTGAGAATTCTACTTATTCTCTCTTTCCAATTGATTTAGTATTTCTTTTTTAATATTTAGATCTCCAATCCATTTTGATTTTAGTTTAGAGCATGGTGATACACATGGGTATAGGTTTATTTTTGGCATGTGAAAAGTCAGTTTTTCCAGTACCATTTATTAAAGAGGCTTTCTTTCTTCCAGTAAACATGTTTGGCCCCTTTGTCAAGGATAAGATGACTGAATGTGTTTAAAATTTTTTCTGCCTCTTCTAATCCATTCCATTGACCCTGAGATCTGTTTTTTTGCTAGTACCATGTTGTTTTTATCATAGTAGCTCTGTAATATAATTCAAGTCAGAGACTGTGATGCACCTGTCTTGCCTTTGTTGGCCAGAATTGTTTTTGATATTCTAGGTCTGTTCTGATTCCAAATGAAGTTTAGGAATTTTTTTTCTAGTTCTGTGAGGTATGCTAATGATATTTTGATTGAGATTGCATTAAATCTGTGTAACAATTTTTGAAGCATGGTCATTTTCATTATGTTGGTGCTTCCTATTCATGAGAAAGAGATGTCTTTCCATTTTAATGTCCTTTTTGATCTCCTTTTTTAGAATACTGTAGTTTTCAATGTGGAGATTGTTTATTCCTTTGTTAGATTGACTCCTAAGTATTTCATTTTTTTTTGATGCTATTGTGAAAGACATGATTTCCCTAATTTGTCTCTTAAAGAGTTAATTTTTATACAAGAATGCTACTGATTTTTGAGTGTTGACTTTGTATGCATCTATGTGACTGAATCTGGTTATAAAATCTAGAAGTCTTTTGGTGGAGTTTTTGGGGTCTTCTATGAAAAGTATCGTGTCATCTGCAAATAATGATAATTTAACTTCTTTTTTTCCTCATTCTTTATATTTCTCTCTCTGTCTAAATGCTCTACCTAATGTTTCCAGAACTATATTAAACAGGAGTGATGACAATGGACATCTTTATTGTGTTGCTGATTTTAAAGAGAAAGCTTTCAGGTTTGGTCCATTTAGTATGACACTGGCTGTTGGTTTGTCATCGATGGCTTTCATCACATTGGGATAAAGACCTTGTATTCCAATGTTCTGTGTAGGGTTTTCTTTTTATCATGAATAGAGGTTAGACTTTGTCAAATGCTTTTTTGCATCTATTGAGATGATCCTATGATTTTTTTTTCTTGGCTTTGTTACTATGATGTTTTGCATTTACTGATCTGTGTATGTTGAACCATCCCTGCATCTCTGGGGTGAACTCTATTGGTGTATAGTCATCCTCATGTTTTGCTGCATTGTTTGCCAGAATTTTATCAAGGACTTCTGCACCTGTGTTCACTAGGAAGATTGGCCCATAGTTGTTTTTTTGTTGTTATTGTTGTTTGTTTGTTTTTGTTTTTGGTGGGGGATCTCTGGTTCTGGTATCAGGGTAATACTTGCTTCCATAAATGAGTTTGGGAGTATTGTTTCCCTTTCAATTTCATTAAAGAGTTTGACAAGTGACATTACATCTTTTCTAAATTTCTTGTAGAATTCAGCAGCACATCCACAAGTACCTTGATTTTTCTTTGCTGGTAAGTTTTTCATTACATTTTCAATTTCATTAACTGATTTTGAATTATTTAGAATTTTTGTATCTTCTTGATTCAGCTTTTGTAATTCATATATATATCTAGGAATCTGTCCATTTCTGTGTTTTCTATCTTACTAAAGATTTTCAAAGCAGGTATTGATGATCTTCTGGATTTCTGTAGGATCCATTGTGATTTCACTCATTTCATTCCTAATTTGAGTCTTTCTTTCCTTTTTTTGATGAGATTAAATGTTTGTCAATTTTATTTAATATTTCAAAGAACCAAGTGTTCATTTATTTTTGTATTGTTTTCTTAGTCTCAGTTGCAATAATTTCTACTCTGATTGTTAAAATTTCCTCCTTTGTGTGAGATTTAGGTTTGATTTGTTCTTTTTCTGGAAGTTTGAGGTTCAACATTAGGTTGTTTATTTGAGCTTGTTCTGTCTTCCTGATGTGAGAGTTTACCACTATGAATTTCCCTCATTGCATTACATTCATTGAATCCCATAAGTTCCAGTAAGTTGTACTGGCATCATCATTTAATTATAGGTGCTGGTTAATTTCATCTGTGATCTATTGATTCTTTGGTAGGGTGTTATTTAATTTCAATTTGTTTATGGAGTTTTTGTGGTTTCTTTTAGCATTGATTTTCAATTTCATTGCACTATGGTCCAATAATATGCATGAAATAGTTTCAATTAGTTTGTGTTTAGTTAAGCATCTTCTAAGGATATATGTTTATTTTAGAGAATGTCTCATCACTAAGAATTTGTGTTCTCATGTTGTAGGCTGGAACACTGTGAACATCTACTAAGTCCATTTGTGCATAGGTTTGATTTGTTTCTAATATTTTATCATTTTTTGGATAGTTGGTTTATTTGTAACAAATAAAGCCTCTCATTATGTATTAGTGTTTATTTGATTTTTCATATCTTTTAATATTTGTTTTATATGTGGGTAGCCTTATTTGGTGCATATATATTTATGATTGTTATCTTTTCTTCTTGTAGTTTTCTCTTAAAAAGTATGTAGTGTCCTTCTTTACCTCTTTTGATCAGTCTTGGCTTGAAGTTCACATTGTCTGTGAATAGGATAGCTACTCTTGCTTTTTTCTGTGTTCCTGTTGCATGGAGTACTATTTCTATCCTTTGACTTTCAGGCTACGAATTTGCTTCTTAGTTAAATGTATTTCTTGAATGTAGTGTATTGTTGGATCTTGTTTCTTGATCCTTTCTACCAGTCCATTTCTTTTGATTGGTAAATTCAGACCATTTACACTGATGGTTATAACTGATATATATTGGCTTGATTTTTTCATATAATTTTCCTGTTGATGGGTCACTGTCTTTCCCTTCAGTTTTATTTCTTCCCCTGTCTAATGACTTCTTTCTACTGGTATTTTTGGAATTGTAAAGTTTTTTTTTTTCTAGAATATCTTTCAGAACTCTTTGTAGAGCTGGTTTGAGTCATAAATTTCTTCAGTTGTTCTTTTTCATGGATTTGTTTTATTTCTCCATTGATTCTAAAAGAATTTTCCAGGATACATAAATCTATATTTGAAATTTTTTTCTTTCAGGCATTAAAATACTTCAAGTTCTCCTTAATTTAAGGGCTTGTGTTGAAAAGTCTGCTATGATTCTGATAGGCTTCTCTTTATAGGTGATTTGTTTCTTTTCTCTAAAATTTTATGTATTTTGGTTATGACTAATTTAATAATTGTTTGCCTTGCTTATCTGTATGTCAAGTTATTTTTTCCATGCTTGGGAATTTTCCTGCTATTACTTCTCTGAACAGGTCTTCCATGTCATTTTTGCTGACTCCTGCATTTTTATTGGCTCCAAACAGTCCTATGTTGTTTTCTTTGCGTCATCTTGTGGTTGTTGGATTGTTTTTTCATGGTCACTTGCTATTTTTAAAATACCTTTCTTTTTGTGATCTCCAACTTATCTTTTAGGCCTGATATTTCATCTTCATTTTCTTTCATACAGTTTTGCAAACTTTCAGTGGAGTTTTTAATATCATGGATATCTTATTGAATCTGTGTCATGAATTCGATTTGTTTCCTATGTTGGACGTTCATTGTTTCCGTTATTTTGCTATGCTCCTCTATTTTCTTTTAATATGTATATATTCTAGAGTTGCTAAGCAAGTTCATCATTATAGTCATAACATCTCTTTTTTTTACCTGTGAGATTATTTCTGTCTTGATATCCTCTATAACTATATATATATATTTTTTTTTCTTCTACTGTCATTCCAGTAAATTCTGATGGATAGCCTCTGATTTACTCTATCTCATTGTCCCCTGGATTTGTCCTTGGGAGGCTGGAAATCTGAGATTACATTTCGTTTCTGCATTTTTTCTTTTTTTTTTTTTTGTACTGGGGATCAAACTCACAACCTTGCGCTTGCCAAACAGGCTTTTATGCTGCTGAGCTAAATTCCCAGTCCCTGTTTCTGCATCTTGTCATTACTATTTTTCAATTTTAATTTGTTGTTGTCTTTTTCTTATGTTCGGTAGCTTTATCACAGATACCAAAGCTTCCCTAGGGAATGCTGATTCCTCTGAGATGTCTTCTAGGTGTAACTGGATGTTGGTCTTTGTGTCTGTCCCAGATCCTATCTTCTCACTTTATTAGAGACGATATGTTGCTTTTTATTTGGCTCAGCACCCAGTCATTTGGTTCTTGGCTATGGGGATGACTGTGACCCAAGATTATTAAAGTGTTATCATATAAGGGTGAACAACTGATTACAAGTTTGGCATCTTGGTTGAAGCAATATAATCAGCAATAACAAAATCATCAAGGACAGCCTAGAAACTAATAATCTCTGGTAATGGCTAATGTATCTATAACTAGAGAAGCAAGATCTATAGTTAGATAATGACCTCCAACATAGACCAGGAATTTGTGTGCAGTGGGTTTCCCCTTAGTGGGTGGTTTTATCCTGTGGGGAAGGGGGATTTAAGACAGGGACAAAATGGAGCAGTAGTTGAAGAGAAATATAGTAGAAGCAAGGTTAAAGGACTAAAGATGATTTCCTAAACTTTGAGAAGATGCTAAAGAGGACAGGAGAGAAAGAATGAAGGATAAAGAAAAATAATTTTGAGGCAAAACAGAAAGACGAGAGATAGTGTTCATTTACCTATAAATATCAGAAAATTCTAGAGGGTTGATGAGGAAAGAGAAAGGCAGGACAGAGAAAAACAAAAAATAAAAGCAAAAACCTATGCATCCCCCACCCAGAATAATTAAAAAATAAAAATAGAAAAAAGAATTTTTAAAAAGGTTTTAAAGAATTCCTTTGGTTCAGTGTTAGTTCCCTAGTCAGAGCTGGAATCTATGCTGACTAACACTGCCAAGTCTGAAGTAGGGTTACTGCTAAGTGCAGATTGATTTTGGCCCCACTACTGGCCGCTCTTACAGAGTTGACTGCAGGGTGAGAGGAGTACCCTTGGCCACAGCTGGCTGAGGCTGTTTGCCTTCTGGTCACAGGGCAGGTGGTGGTTCTCGTGCCCTGCCCAAGGCTGCTTGCTTGCTTATGCAGCTGGTCACAGGGAGGAGATGGAGGGCCCCTTATCCCATCACCAGCCAGAGTATTTTGTTGCCTCTGGACCAAGGGCAGCGGGGGAAGTGCCGTTGTCCCACTGGAGATCAATGCCACTTGCCTGCTTGTGCCACAGGGCAGGGGGCTTCTTCTAGTCCATGTAGCTAGGGCTAAAACTGGTTTTTGGCACTTGGGGGATTGGAATCTGGTTCCCAGGTCCTATTTCTCAGCTGAGTTTCCCTCAGTCTGCTGATCCCACCCACCAGCTGCTACCCTCCGTGACTGGATGTGGGGTGCTGCCACTCTGGTTCTCACCAGCTGATGACTGTGACTGGGCTGCTTGGGAAAGTGTTTTGTGTCCTCACAGCTGCCTCTGACTGCACAAGACTCTCCCAGTCCAAGTCAGGTGTCAGTCTCCCAGCGAGGGGCAGGTGATTTTGCTGACTCTCTGCCCACCAGGTCAGCTACACAATGATTTCTTGATGAAAGCTATTTTTCTGGAGTGAGATGGAATTTCAATGTTATTTTAATTTTCATTTGTCTAATGGTTAGTGATACTGAACTTTTTTCATGTATTAGTCATTTATAATTCTGAGAAGTGTCTATTTCAATTACCTGTTTTATTTAATTAGGACTTTTATTACTTAGGGGGTCTAATTTTTTTGAGGTTTTAATATATTCTACATATTAGTTCTCCAAGTAACTGAAAAAATTTATTTAGCACTCTGTAAGTTGTCTCTTCCCATTATTGGTTATTTCCTTTGCTATGTAGAAGCTTTTTAGTTTGATATGATCCCATTTTTTGATTCTTAATGTTATTTCTTGTGCAATCGGGGTTCTATTTGAAAAGTTCTTGCCTATGCCTTCAAAAGTTTTACCTATTTTATCTTTCAGAAGATTGTTTTCATTTAAATATTTAAATCCTTGATACATTTTGATTTTAGTTTAGTACACAGTAAATGATATGGTCTAGATTCAGTCTTCTGCATGAGGATAGACAGTTTTCCCAGCACCATTTGCTAAAGAAACTGTTTCCTTCAGTATATGTTTTTTGGTTCCTTTGTCATAGATCAGGTTGCTTAATGTGTCTGGGATCATTTCTGCTTCCTTCAGTCTGTTCTGTTAATTCACATTTCTGTTTTTGTGCCAGCTCCATGCTCTTTTCATCACTGTAACTTTGTTGAATAATTAAAATCTGGTACTGTGATACCTCCTACTTTGCTTTTGTTGCTCAGAACAGTTTTGAATTTCTTCTGACTCCATATGAATTTTAGGATTGTTTTCTCTAGTTCTGTGGGAATTTTATTGGCAATTGGACTTGGATTATATTAAATCCATACATCAGTTTTGGAAGTATGGCCATTTTGACAATATTGGTTCTGCTGTCCACAATCAGAGGATGTTCTTCCATTTTCTGATGTCCTCTTTTATCTCCCTTTTCAGTATACTACAGTTTTTGTGGTAGAGGTGTTTCACTTCCTTGGCTAGGTTTAATTTTTAAGTATTTCACTTTTCTTTTTTTCTTTGTTTTTGGTTTTGCACCTAGGAATCGAATTTAGGACCTTGTGCTTGCAAGGCAGGCACTTACGCCACTGATTTATATCCCCAATCCCTTATTTTACTTTTCTTAATGCTATTGTGAATGGTATTGAATGGTATTGTTTTCCTAATTTCTTTCTTAGTAGTTCCATTGTTGGTGTAGGGCAGTGGTGGCAAATCTATGGCAAGTGTGTTGTTGTGTTTTTCTTTTAAGACAAAGGATGTTAATGTAGAGTTGTTTTTTTCTAAACTAAAACCTCAGTATTCAGGTTTAATTGCAGTGCTGGCATTTTATGATAAATAAGTGGATTACTTTGTCTTACTTTTCTTGTTGCTGAGACAAAATACACAATGCTCAAAATTAAGGGTGGAAAGGTTTGCATAGCTCATAGTTTGTGGAGAGTTCAGTCCATATCTGCTGGCTCTAAGGCAAGGTGGCACATGACATAGGAGCAAGACTTCATAGTGGCAAAAGACAGCAAAAGCAATAAAAGCAAAAGAGGGAAGCAAGTCTTTTTTCTGTCTCTTACACTGTATGCAGGCTACCTGCCATGGGGCGGGGTAGCACTCACCTCCTCCATCCCAGCACAAGACAATGAACCAGTCACAAACTCTAGATTCAGCAACCTCCAAAAAGCCTGCCCCATGATCAAATGAGACTTTGGGTATATCCAGACACAAACCATAGCAGTCCAAAATGTTTTTCATCACTGGTGTAGGAGAATGCTCTAGATTTTTTGTGTGCTGATTTTGGATCCTGTTAAATTGTTGGATTTGATTATTATCATGGAATTTTTAGATCATCTATATAAAGAATTACATCACCTACAATTACTGATTCTTTGACTTTTTCCTTTTCTGTATATACTCTTTATATTTCTTTCTCTTGCCTGATTGTTCTGGCTACTGTTTCAAGTCCTATTTGAATTGGTGAATTGAAGTGGTGATAGGGGACATTCATGTTTTATTCCTGGTTTTATAGGAAAAGCTTTCAGTGTTTCCCCATTTAATATGATGTTAGTGGTAAAAGTTTGTCACAAATACCTTTAATCAGACTGAGATGAATTCTATGCCTATTTTCTTTTTATTATGAATGGACATTGGATTTTGTCAAAAGCTTTTTCTGTACCTATTGATGTGGTCATGATTTTTGTCTTTGCTTCTGTTTATGTATTGTATTCAATTTTTTGGTCTATGTATTGTTGAACCATTTTTTTCATTTCTGGCATGAATCCCACTTGGTAATGTTGTAATTTTTTTGATGATTTGTTGCAGTGTATTTCCCAGTGTATTTAGATGATTTGTTGCAGTGTATTTATCTTGTTGAGGATCTTTACATATAATTTGTTTTAAAAATTGATCTATAATTTTCTTGTATAGCTGGGTCCTTGTTTGGTTTTGGAATTTTGATGATGCTAGTTTCTAGGAATGAGTTTGGAAGCATTCCTTCCCTTTAAGTTTATTTAAAGATTTTGAAGAATGTTGGCATTTTCCCTGCTGGTTTTGTAGAATTTAGTGGTGAATAGATTAAGTCCTGGCCTTTTCTTAGTAGATAGTCATTGTTGATATTGTTTTCATTTCTAATTGTGTGGAGGTGGGTCTTTCCTCCTTTTGATAAATCTGGCTAAGGGTTTGCTATTTTGTTTATTCTTTTTAAAAAATCAGCTTTTTTAAATTTTTTTTAGTTTCAATTTCTTTTATTTCTATATTGATCTTTATGATTTCCTTCCTTGTGCTAGTTTTGGGTTTAGACTCTTTGTTTTTGTTTCATTTTTTGAGATAAGGTCTGGCTAGGAAGTTCAGGCTATCCTTGAACTCATTATGTAACCCAGCTGAGGCTGGCTTCAAACTCACAATGATCCTCCTGCCTCAGCCTCCTGAGTACTGAGCAGGCATGTGCCTCTACACCTGGATAGCCTATTTTTGTTTTCTAGTATCTTAATTGCATCATTAGGTTATTTGCATTTACTCTGTTTTCCTACTATGAGCACTCACATCAATAAATTCCCCTTTTAGGACTGCTTTTATTATGTCCTATAGGTTTTATTATGTTGTACTGAGGTTATTGTTTGATTCTAGAAATTGTTTATAATTTATTCCTTTATTTCTTCTATGAGCTACTGAATATTCAAAAATGTGTCTGAGTGTTTGTAAAGTTTCTGTTGCAATTGATTTCACTATTGGAAATGTTACTGTGAACTATATGAATTGATTTGGAGTTTTACTGTCAGAATATTTCTATTACTGATTGATTTATTACTGAAGTGTTTCTTGTAGAAATTCTACTTGGTCATGATGTATAATTTTTTTCAATAATTGGTTGCACTCTACTTACCAGTGTCTTGTTGAGGATTTTTATGCTAGATTTTGGAGTATTGTAAGTCAGATACAATCTCCACTTTCAAGGAGTTTACTGGCACATAAATAGCAATTCTAATCAACTGTGGGTGATTCTGATAAACTATGGGTAAGAAATGCACAGGTGTCCTGGGAGGGCAGAGAAAGCAAAATGAACCAAGCCAGAGGGCAATGGTGAAAGCTCCTTAGGAGAGATTAACACCTAAATTCACAATAAATGGTGAATAGATATTAGGTCTTAAAATGAATCAGATGAGCTGGAGGGGCAATAGATACATAAGTCTAGGAGAACATGAAACCTTTAGGGATTAACTAACCCATACAGCTGGGGTATAATGCAGAAAAGAAGGAGAATTAATATTAATGGGCAGAGGAGGAAGCAGGGATAAGGTCTTGAGGGTCTTTGAATTCTAGCCAGGAATCTTGAGATTCAGCCAAGGATTTGGGATCTTGGGACAGAATTTTAAGGAGAAGAACTGTGTGGTAGATTTGCCATTTAGAGTGACCATTCGCACTGTAGGAAACAGGCCATTAGAGAGCAAGATCAGTTAGGCATGGAAAGCAGCAGAGAGATGGTTGTCACCAGGAAGGACAGTTGTGGCCTGAGCCAGTGTGACAGTTATAAGGACAGAGAAAAGTAAACAGATCTAAGACAAGTTGAATAAGAAAAAAAAAAAAAAAGAAAATGGCACTTGGTAATTAGGAGGCTTGAGGTCAGAGGCCAGCAGTCTGGGGTGAGATGCATGACTAGGAATGCAAACAGTTAATGTGAACTACATATGCTCAGCTGTAAAGGGGGAGAAAGGGCCAGATGGGAGACGGTGATTCAGGAAGGGAGCTGTGTTTGGAGAGCATTAAATATGGAGATGTAAGAAAGGGTACTTTTTTTTCTTTGTCTTTTAGAGACAGGATCTCACTATGCAGTTCAGGCTGACCTTGGGCTTATTTGCAGCCAACGCTGGTCTCAAACTTGCAACAATTCTTTGTTCCTTAGCCTCCCAAATGCTGGCACTACAGGTGTGTGCCACCATGCCTGGCTTAAGACAGGATACTTTTCACTTGAGTTTACAAGTAGGGAGTTGCCATTCTCCAAAGAACTGAGAGAGGATTTCACATGGAGGAAGCATCCTGGGCCCCCGGGCAGAGGTGGTCTCACCTATGGGTGGTCTGGGAGAAGGCTGCTGGGGAGGGTTGACAAAATGCCCCTGACCTTGCCCCACCCACAGGCTAATAGATGCTGCCAGTGCTTGTTTGGATAAATTTCTAGGAGGGAGGGATCAGTCTCTCGGTGACAATCACATGACTGCCGGGGTGGGTAGGTAGGAAGGAAGCCCAAGTCATATAGAATATGAGGAAAATAGGAATAAAATGATGAAGCCAAACTTCATAATGTCCAGTCCACACCTCAGCTTGCCCACTCTGAATTCGATTCGTGAGACAATTGCCCAAAGGGCAAGTGTGTGTCTTCTCTTATTTCTGACTCAATGCATTGACTTTAAGTGACCTCTGCCTCTGCTGACATTTAAGCCCATTGTTCCCTGTAGCCCGAGATGCTTTCTTCTCCCATTCGCCTGGTGATGCTTCCACTTCTGCTTAGACAGCTCCTTCTCTGAAAAAACCTTACCTGGCTCTGAGGGCACAGATAGTCTTTCCACCCTACCCTGGTGTCCTCATGACCTTTTCTCACATTGCGATTCAAGTCTCCATTTGTACACCTGTCTTCTCTTTCTAACCTCCTGGTGGTCACAAGGTAAATAAGTTAATAACCAAATGGCTATCAAGTGTACACATACACACTACACAAACGTGTACATCCACTTATATAAATTCATGTAAAATTATTATAGAGATGGATAGTTGCCCAGGAGGAGGTAGGTAAGATGCTATTTGCATGCCTTTGAGCCTGAAAACGTGCCTGTGGCCGGGACCCTCACAAAGCAATGCCTCCTGTGTGTTTGATGCCTTCTGCCTGTGGAGTACCAGCCAGGGTCCCCCGGGGGCCCTACGTGAGCCTCGGCTTCAGGCGCACCGAGAGACGCTCGACTGTCCTGACCTTCCTGGATGACACCTCACTTTGTTCTCACCAGGGAAGGCTTCCAGTACGCTGGATGGCAATTGAGTCCCTAAATTACAGCGTGTACACAACCAACAGTGATGTGTAAGTAAGCTCCTTAATGCTAAGGAATTTTGTTTCCAAGAAAAATGTTTGACAGAGGTCTAGATCCTGCTCCTCTGTGGAGGAAATAAGTTCACAGAATAAGTGAAGCCACAGAGCAGACAATGACCAATGTGTCAAATCGCTGTTCCCCGTTGGCAGATGCTGGGTTTCCTTCAGTTGTCCTTCACCTGTGACTCCTTGACTTGTCCAGGAGGAAAGGGCACATGGGTTTCCCTTGGCTCCATTCCTCAGGCCAAGTTCAGAGGAAGCAGGCAGTAAGCTGCTAGCAGTCACAGGTGGTGGAGACAAGAGTAAGGCCACACAGTGGTCCCATCTTTGCTGTAGCTGCAGTGACAGTCTTAGCCAGCAGTGGCAGGAAGGGTTGGGAATGATTCTTAGGCCGTCTTGCTATATACTCCATTTTCAGGAGGAGAAAACCCGGGCCCAGAAGGTCATGGTGACGTGTTTATGAGATTTTGCTTATGTCTGGGCAGCGGAGGAGATGCAGTTACTGTGCTAGGCGCCTTGTGTCTGTCATCTTGGCATAATTTGCAGAGACTGCTGTCCCCACTTTCAGAAGAATACACAGTAAGGTCCCAAGATGTTCAGTAATTCATCCCATGCCACACAAGTAGTAGTAATGATGCAGACAAGGTTGAACTCAGGACTGTGGCTTAGAATTCATCTGTTTCCTTGCATTCTGTCTGTCAAGTGAGGTAAGGGCTTCAGTGAGGTGCGCTCCGTTTTCCTCCACAATCCCTCCATCTGCCTGAGAGGAATAGACTGAGTGTAGACGTTTAATATTTTTCTTTCTGAGAGAGGCGCAGTTACCCGGCCCTTGGAGTGGGACACTGAGCGTGTGGTGTCTTTGCTGATTCAAGGCTTTGCGTCTGCTCCTCCTGCAGGTGGTCATATGGCGTGTTGCTGTGGGAGATTGTCAGCTTAGGTGAGTGTCCCTGTTCACCTGCCAGGCGAGGTCGTGCGAGCAAAGGGGACAGACCCCTCAGCACTGTCTCCTAGCGTCATTCCACAGGGCCCCGTTTGTGTGTGGCTGACCATGTGTGACTCAGACATAAACTTACAGGTTTCCACATATGCATGTTTTATTTGCACACTTCTTTTTGAAAGCTATGTACTTAATGGCAAATTTAACACTAATGGCCTGGTGGCCATGAGCGCTATTAGTTTATACTTTTGAAAAAATGCATAGGGATTTATTAAGCATAGTTGTACACATTTGGATGGAATGGTATATAACCATTAAAGGTCACGATTCTTTTCATGTCAGTAGCACTGGGGATTTAACACAGGGCCTTGGCACTGAGCTGAATCACCAACCCTTGTTTATTTATTCATTTTAAGGCAAAGTAGCCCAGGCAGGACTAGAACATGGAATCTCCTGCCTCGGCCTTCCAAAGTGCTGGGGTCACAGGCATGCAGCCCCGTGCCTAGAAAAGGTCACTTTTTTGAAGGCCATTTTATATATAATAAACTGTAAAGCTTACAAAGCTATTGTGTTTTTCACTTCATTTAATTTTTGCATTCCAGACTTTTACTATAAATACATTTTGCTCTCAAAATTGCACAATTGCAATCAAAATAAAATTATATTATTAATAAAATAGGAGTTGCATAATATGCCTAGATTTTCAGCTAGAAAAAAGAAAAATCTCACGGAACAACAATAAGATGTGCTGCTTATAGGCCGATGCAGGGAAGACAAGCAGCGCTGTCAGTAGTGAGGCACGCGGTGGCTCCGGCTCCTGCAGGAATGATCGGGCTTTTGCCCAGTCTGCAGTGAGTCCAGCCTGGCACTGTGGAGGGAGGCACACTCAGTGCCCCTCCTCCCTTGAGGTCCTCCTCGCTCCTCACTTCTCGTGCTGGAGTTCTGAGGCAGGAGCGTCCGCCTGCTATACCCACTGCTCAGAGCGCACCACTGCCGTCTTGCAGGTGGCACCCCCTACTGCGGCATGACGTGTGCGGAACTCTACGAGAAGCTGCCCCAGGGCTACAGGCTGGAGAAGCCCCTGAACTGTGACGACGAAGTGTAAGTGCAGCCTCCTCTAGAGGATCATTTTATTTTCACTTTTTCCTCTTGTGCATTTTCTGGAGAGGCTGATCTAATTAAATCGCCTATTATATATAATAAACATCCACGCTGAGATCCCAGGTAACTGGAGCAAATATTGGAGGGGGCTCCTTATGTTAAGACCACAATGTAACTGCAAGGAATAGTAGCTTTCCAGACAGAGAATTTAGGAGGAATTTAATGTAAGACTGGAAGGTTATAATAAGGAATGACAACAAGTACAAAAAAATGTCTGAAATAAATTCACGAAATTGTTCATGAACAGAGAAGTGTATACAGCCCTGTGTTTAATATTGGGGAGATCTGAGAACTGTTCCATTAGGGAAGATAGATTTTTGTTCATAGAATCTTACCTCTGCTGAAGTTATTTTTCAAGAGTAAGCATCATTCCGACAGTGATCAGTTTTTCTGGTACTCCCCTTCCAGAGCTTGCTATGGTAGAAACTGTCTCACTGGCATGATCTAAAGAGGGCGAGGCCATAGATTGAGTGACTAATTTACTGTACAAACTGTGCAACTTGCAAGTGAGAGAGGGTGCTGTTAATGGTGTCACTGGAACAAGGCACGTGGGTGTGGGTCATCCTGGGCAAACCTGAATGTCCTTGGTCCATAGCTGGACAAAGCCCCCAAACACCATCTTCTGAGACTCATGCTACTCCGAGACTTTCTCACTAAGAAATGTCTGTGAAGGTAAAACTGTTTTAGATCTGTGACATTTAGGCTGACGGTTCATAGCCTTCTGTGCACACAGGGCTCCCTTGAGATGTTTTTCAGTGTATAGGCTCTTAAACCCACTTCCCAGATATCCTGGTTTTGCAAGTCTAAGTTAGTCCATGGTATATGCACTGTAGCAACAGAAGTAGTTCTGACCACCATTGAGAAACACACAGCCCATGTTCACAAACCACATTCACAAAGGATACAAAGAGAAAGGAGTTCTGTGGTCAAACAAGCTGAAAAACATTATGTTAAACCTAGCATTGAATCAGGACACTCTAATAAAATAGCATAAACTGAGTGGTTTAGAAACCAAAATGTGTGTCAGAGTTCTGAGTGCTGGGAAGTCCAAAATCAAGGCACTGGTAAATTTGCATCTGGCATCTCTAAGCCATTTCCTCAGTCTTAGAGTGCTGTTTAATATGCAGGCCACGGCTTCTGGTTAAACCGGCCTTTGGTTTGTTTTTAACGATAGGACTGTCTAAGAGTCCTGCCTCTAAATAGTCACTGGAACAAGACATACATTAAATTCCTCCTAGATTCTATGTCTGGAAAGCGTCCAGAGATGCTCTCATTTTGAGAGATGAAGTATTCCAAGAGAGGTGCTGCACGAATACGTAACTGTTCACTGTAGATGACCAGAATAGCTAAACACAGGACCCTGCAAAGATAGTATGCATGGTCTGCACTAGATTTTTGGGAGAAGAAAGGGGACACAGAAAGGCGAGAGGCCTTGTAGAAAGGTGCTGTGCTTCCGTCTTCTGCTGGCTGAGCTGCGTGACTGTGTGGCCAATATTCCTCCTCCTGTTTTTTCCTGTTCCCCACTAAGACACACCCAGGACTGAGGAACAGTCCGAGTTAACTCTTCAACTTTTTCTTTTCAAAGGTATGATCTAATGAGACAGTGCTGGCGGGAGAAGCCTTACGAGAGGCCATCATTTGCTCAGATATTGGTGTCTTTAAGCAGGATGTTGGAAGAACGAAAGGTGAGCATAGAGTTTGAAGCAGTACCTCTTAAACTGGAAATCCTGGTTGCACAGGGTGGTTAATAAAAAATATTGATACAATCCAACCAGCTTTTCTGGGCATAGAAATGATGCATCCCCCAACTTTGAGGAAGTTACATTTTTACAGGTGGTTTCTGTGCAAGCTTTAGTCACATTCACTCTAGAACAACACCTAGATTAGCCTACCAGACTAGAAGAACTCGTAGTCATATAGTCTGATCTTTAGATGTTACAGAAGAAATCGACTCAGTGAGCAGAAGGGACCAGCCCAAAGCCACACGGTAAATTGGCAACAAAGCCTGAGCCATAGCTTGCTATAGAGGGCCCAAGGGTTCCATGAAGTTAGTTGGTGTTCCAGCCTCTATCAACAGATAAATCTAAAGAAAGAAATTTCAAACCTCATCAAAACTCAAGCAGGCATGATCACGCAGATTTAAAGATGTGATGTCAATAGAGAAGAGAGACCTAGAGACTGGCCATTTTAGGAGGGGTCAGGAGAGATCATGAGAAACAGAGCTCAGACAAGGACAGGGAGATATGAACTCTTACTGCAGAGGCCAAAGGATGCCTTGCTGGAAAATGCCATCAAATACAACAGACGGAGTAAGGACAGAAGAGTGTCCCCAGGAACCTGGTACATAAATTGAAACACGCTCAGAAAGCCAAGGTATTGGCATAGCTGCTCAGAGCAGGGGCAGAGCCCAGGCACCCTGTGTCTGACCCACTCTTGCTCTTCCAGACCTACGTGAACACCACGCTATATGAGAAGTTCACCTATGCAGGAATTGACTGCTCGGCTGAGGAAGCGGCCTAGGATGAAAACTGTTGCTCTGTGTGCCCTGTTTCTCCTTCACTGGCGTGAGAGAGCCTTCACCTACCAAGAGAGCAGGCCAATCTCTGTCCAGAGATGTGATACACAAGTGTACATAAACTGCGGTGTTTCTGGGATGTTCAGCATGGGCCTATAGGCCTATAGCATGGGCCCTCGTGGGCCTATAGCATGCTCAGAGTCTCATAGGACTGTATATACTGTTTTGAGTAAGAATGTGCTGAAATTGGAATGCTTATTTGTGGTTTCATATGCAATAATATATTTTTCTAAAAATGAAGATTTCATAGGGATTGTGAATATGTTGACTGCTGTAACGTGTAACTTTTTCCTAGATATTTTTGATACTTACCTTTGTAATTGAAAGCTATCAAGTGCTTTTGTTGTGTAGAAGTAAAATATTTAAACCTAATTTCCCCGACAGTGCAGGTAAGAAAAGGGAAATACATGAATTCAAATGGGATATCAGTTCATGTTCAATGAGCAATCCAAATGGTATAAAAGAGATTGTTCCATCTCCGAATCTTGTCCCTCACCTGAGGAAGACAATCACATTTCACTTGGTCACATGACAACTTCATCTGTTTTCACAAAGCCCACAAGTTAGTCCAGAATGCTAACATGTAAAGCAATTACTTACAAGCCTAAGAACCTTTAGGGAGATATAAATAGAGTTATATTTATTAGTGGGATTTACTTTTAATTTCTTTGGTAATTTTGACTTCTGTATTTTAAGAAATAAAAATAAAGACAGAAGGGACACTTGGGAAACATTTATCTTACTGAAGTAGCCCCACATGTGTTATGCATTGTAAAGTCTTAAATTTGATTGCTGTGAGTTTACCATTTATACTATAGGCATATGTTCCACTAAGATCACATTTTAAGTGAATAAATTTCTTGTCTACTCATTTTAACCAGGACTGTGTCTCATAGGTATTGCTAAATATCTTTATTATGCTTTTTAAAAATCAACTTAAATTACTAACTTGTCAGTAATAAGCATGTGGAGCAGTGAGTATAATCCATCAGACACCAAAGCTCAGAATCCAAAGCTCACAATGTTGGAAAGTCCTCCTAGCACAGGTCAGCAGGAGAGATGTGTTCCAATATGAAACCAGGGCTTAGAATCCCTTTTGTGTTAAAATGTCAAATAGCAGTTCGATATGCTGCATAAAGTTCCACATTACTGTCTTCTTAAGCATCCATGTACTCAGAAACGACTAGACAACTGAATTGATCCAAAATGTTCTTTCTTCCCACAACAGTGTAACCAAAAGGAGATATAGAGCAAACGCAAGGCTACCAGCAAGCATTTATTTAGCTAATAAGTGGAAATATGAATGAAGCGCAGTTGAAATGTCTAGAGTGACATAACCAAGATGGTGGAGTGGAGATCCCATTCTTCATCCCCTTTACAGAAAGTATAGAATGTTATTTATAAGCCAAAAGTAGTTCAGAGAGGGCTCAGAGCCATTCACGGAATATGCGGCAGCAGAGTAGGATCCACGCGGAGGGCATTGCTAGTGAGACAGGCACACCCGAGGTGCCAGAGAGACTACCAGGTGCAAAGAGGAAGGTGGAGGCTACTGGTGTCGCCAAATGGTGCAACCACTTTGATCCCAACAGCCTGCTCTGCAGAATACACTGGTGTCTCATCCCTGAGACAACTTACAGCTATTCCTGCTAGGGAGCCCCAAGACATGCATACATAGCTCCACACACCCCAATATCAAGAACAACACTGGGGCCACTGCTGCTCTTCAGGGTTTATGCTCCAGTCCCAGGCTCTGTAGCTTCACTGGGCAGGTCCACAATTCGGACACCATAGCAAGCATCATAGCACCAGACCCTAAATCCAAACCCTCATGAGCCTGACTCCAGGCCACAGCTGAGCCATCACACAGCTAGGTCCACCCTGACCTCAGAGCCTTTCCAACAGTGCACACATCTGAGCACCCATCCCGGCTCCCCAACTGTTTCACAAACATTTGCACCTCAAAAACATCAGTGTGGCAACAGGGGGGCTGTGCCCCAGGCCCAAAGGTCATTAACCCCCAATTCCAGAACTAGAATCCCTCCAGATGGCCTGTGCTTCAGGCCTCAGCTCCCGCATGTTCCATGGGCGCCACTCAGCCACTGCAAGATGCAGCACAGCCAGACGTGGTGCCAAAAGGGACCCTCAGAGCCACAGCCTCATTAGGCAAAAGTCAGTAGGTCCTTGGCAGCCATTGTCACTGAAGGCCACCGTAGACATTGTCTTTCCATAGTGAACTGGTGTGTAAAGTCTGCAGGCAGTCACTGCGCTATCAAATGTATGCGTCAACATAAGCAACAAGAAATATGAAAATCCAACTAAAGCTAACAGATGAACATTATAACTTCCCAGTATTTACCCCAAAGAAACATTTGAATTACCTGACAAAGAACTCAAAATAATTTTTAAAAAACGATGGCTTAAGGAAACCCAGCAAATGTTATTATTTATTTTTTATTTTAAAGAGGATAACAGCTGGGCATGGTGGCACACATCTGTAATCCCAGCACTCAGGAGGCTGAGGCAGGAGGATCATTGTGAGTTCAAGACCAGCCTGGGCTACAAAGTGAGCTCAAGACCAGGCTGAACTGCATAGCGAGACCCTGTCTCAAAAAGGCAAAAAAAAAAAAAAAAAAAAAAAAAAAAAAAAAAAAAAAAAAAAAAAAAAAAAAAAAAAAAAAAAAAAAAAAAAAAAAAAAAAAAAAAAAAAAAAAAAAAAAAAAAAAAAAAAAAAAAGGAGGATAAAATGGAACAAAACAGATCAGAAGAAAACAATATAAGTGACACAATTTCAAAGCAAGATAACAGGAGAGCTACGGTGTTTTTTATTTTTAAAGAGAATAAAAGCAAAGCAAAACAAAACAGAATAAAGTAGAGCAGAGTAAAATAATGCAGATAACACAGGATTTCAGAAAAAGCAGGAAATCAACAGTGGCTACCATAATGTTTTCTTCAAAATAGTTGTCCATACCTTCACACACAATAAGTTAATACAAATCAAAATAGTGTTGGAGACCACTACGAAGCAGCTAGCTCTAAGCAGGATTTAAATTTTACTAATTAATTATTTATCTGTGAGTCTGTCCTAGGCCTCGGTCCCTTGCCTGGCGACGGGAGCTGATTCATAGTAAGTGAACCTCTATGAATCGCTGGTCCAGACTGAGGTCTATAGTGACCTGTGAGGCCAGAGATACCTCAAAGGGCAGGATAAGGCCACAGCTGCGGACACTTGGCTCAAACATCAGTTAAGCAGATAGAGGCTGCAGCTGCAGGAATTACTCCTACAGTCTCACTCCTACCATGTCTCCATGATAAGACAGTTCTACTGAATTGATGATTCATCACTTGGAGAATCCTTGAAGTGTCTCCCAAGGTCCTGCTCACTGCCTGTACTTTCCTCAGTTTCTCTGCCTTTTGTCCTTGGGTCTATAAAAGTGGACTGATCCAGAGAAGCCTTTGTCTTAGCCCTGAGTCGAGAGCTTAATTAAAGGGTTTGGACCCTCCTGGAGCCCTAAAAAAATCATACAATTGTCTCTTTTTATTTAACCTCCACTGTACACTCTTTTGGGAAATTGGGGATCTAGGTCAGGACCCTATAAAATAGTATAAAAGCAATCAAAGCACAAGAATGAGAGCCTTAAGGGCTTTCAAGATCATACACTAGGAAAGCAATAATGGCACCATAATGTCTCTTGTTTTCTTCAAAATAGCTGTCCATATCTTCATTACATATTGGTATCAAATAACTGAAAACAGACTAAAACCAATCAAAACCAAGAATAAAAGCATTAGTGGATTTCAAGTCCAAATGATAGGAAATCATCAGTGGCTACCATGGTGTCTTCTTTTCCTCAGTGTAGCTGTTCATACCATCACACATACTAAAATAACTTCTTATAAACCCTTTAGGTGAAGTTCTAGGAATATATAAGCCTATACACATACATCTATCCTTTCTATATTAGAGGAAAAAACAAAAAAGCAAATAAATAAGAGTCCAAAACAATGTAGGCTTTCAAAACAAGGTGGTAGGAACATAGCAAATTTTGGGGGTTTTTTTTCTTTTTTTTTTTTGTCTTTTTGAGACAGGGTCTCGCTATGCAGTTCAGGCTGGCCTTGAGCTCACTTTGTAGCCCAGGCTGGTCTCGAACTCTCAAGGATCCTTCTGCCTCAGCCTCCCGAGTGCTGGGATTATAGGTGAGTGCCACCATGTCTGGCTTTGTTGTTTTTCATAGTTATCTTCAAAAATCTTACTCAAATTACCAGATATAGTATTGCAAAATTGATCTAATCCTATGGGTGTTAACTGTTTTGTTCCAAGAATTAATAGAATTAGTAATCTTAAGTGTACATATATACAAATATATATCACTTCTTTTCCTTCTTTTCTCTTTTTCTCTAAGTTATTTTTTCCTCTTTGAGCAGTTTCTTACTCTTTCATAATATTTATTGAAGATTTTGTAACTTGTTTAGTCTTTTAGTTTCTTGCACTAAGGAGACAATACAGTAGTTACACATGTGAATTTGATTTATTTCACTAATGAGAATGGTCTCAAGTCACATCCATTTATCTATAAAAACCTCAATGTAGTCCTTCTTTATAGCCAAGTAGTACTCCATTGTATAAAAGTACCACATCTTTTTTATCCATTCCTCAGTTGATGGGCATTTGGGTTGTTTCCAAGATCTGGCTATTACAAATTGTGCTGCTATAAACATGGGTGCACATGTATCACTGTGGTATGATGTTTTCAGTTCTGGGGATATGTCCAGAAGTGCAATAGCAACCCAACAAATTTTAATAAAATATAGAAACAATTCAATGTATCAGGAAAAACAATACCAAAGTAAAAAAAATTTGACAGACTAAAAAAATACAAACAGTATTTGTATCAAAAATTCTTGGATTGAAATTCACAGTGAATGCAGTGAAAAATGCAAGAGAAGGCACTGACAGCAGAAAAATCTGCAAGGGCAAACACCGTTTATTTGAAAATATGCAATAAAAAGAGGGGAAAAAATGAAAGAATAAACAGGAATGAAGAAAGCTTACAGGATTTGTGGGGCATCATGGAAAAAGTAAATGTTCATGTTATAGAAATTCTAGAAAGCAAAGAGACAAAAGGCCAGTTTAAAAATCTTAAAATACATTAAAAATATTATATTAAAATAATATAATAAAACTTTCCAAATACATGGGAAACTATAATATCAAGTATAAGAAAATCAGAGGTTTCCAATCTCATTTAATCCAAACAAGACTACCCCATATGTATCTGTAATAAAACTGTCAAAAATATAAAAGCGTATTCCAAAAGAAGCAAGAGGAAAGAGCCAACTGTATACAGGCCGAATATCTTTTATTAGACATGTTTGGAACCAGGTGTTTCTAATTTCAAGTTTTTTCCTACTGGGGGCTATTAGCATAGATTTATGAGCTGTGTGTCTCTAATCCAAAACTCCAAATCCAAAACAGTTTGCCATTTTGAAAATTCTGGATTTTAGAACATTTTTTTATTTCAGTTGCTCACCCTACATAAAGAAATTAAAACAAAGCTGGCACTAGATTTATCAACAACAACTTTGCAGGCCAGCAGAGGGTGAGATGATACATCCAAAGTACTAAAAAAATGTTTAAAAAAAAAACAAAAAACCTGGCAAACAAGAACACTGTAGCTGACAAAGTTGTTCCTTAGAAATGAAAAGGACATAATGACTTTCCCAGACACAAAACAGCTGAAGGAATTCACCACTAACAGACCTGTATTAAAAGAAATACTAAATAGTTCAAGCTATAAGAAAATAATTTCTAACACAAAATTGTGTAAAAATCACTAGTAAAGTATACAAAATCTGAAAGCCCTAATACTGTAATGGTGGTATATACATCATTTATATTTAATGTATGTTTAAAAAACTATTAAAAATAATAGCTACAATAATCTGGCAAGCATATTTGAGGTGTTCTTACCACCAAGAAGTAAATATGAGAGGGAATTCATAGGTTAAATACCTTGATTTAGCCATTCTACAATGTATACCTGTATCAAAATATAGGGTGCCCCTTAATACATAGAATTTTACTTCTCAATTTAACAAACACATGTATAATTATTCCTTTTGCTCTTGACCCCACATTAAGGAGACAGTCTCATAGCTCTTAGTTGTGCGTGCATGGGTTAAACAAAAACAGAGATGAGGTGAGCGTGCAGATCTTCAAATTTTGTGTATGACTTTAGAATGCACAGTGACAGGATTTGCCCTACAATAGTTGGACCTTTCTGATTATATATGACTTAATAAAAACCTTCACCATGATGAGATTATCTCGTGCTATGTACACAACAAAGAGATGTACCACTGTGGCAGCAACAGAAAGGTACTTGATGATAATTAAGATTGAACTGTAAATTCAAAGTACCAGGATAGCAAACTTGAGGCACTTTTGATTGCATAGTATCAAAATCAAGAGTCAGAGGACAACTAGTTTATATGTGATGTGTTGATAATTCACACTGTGCCACATCTGTGTTGTAGATAAATTGTAGTTTTGCTGCATGTTAATTAGCATTAGTATTGAAGATTCCATGAAGATTCTTCTAGTCAAAGATAATATAATCCAGTGAATAAAACAGCTAGTTTCCATGGACCTGTTTCTACATTATCCAAAAGCAGTTAAGACAGGAAGAACTGGGGGAGCCGAGGCTGTAGTTCAAGAGAAAAAGGGTTGGGGGAGGGTTTTAACTCCAGGAAGAATGGTGATTCGGGGTATCTAGAGAGAAAAAGAAAGACAAGTGATCCAAGAAAAGGCTAACATAAAAGTCAAGGGCTAATTACTTCAACCCTAAACCAAGATGCACTGTTAGTTACAAAATGACGCCCTACTACTAAGCAGATGAGTTGGAAATTCAAACCAGCTGAGCTGAACTGAACTCTTCATGTCTCTGTTCCCAGGCCCAGGCCCAACTTTAGAAATCCTGTGGAAATTTAACCTTTAAAATGCAATCAGTTAAACTCAACAATACCTCCTTTTTCTCCGTGAAAGTGTCAGGAAGCTCTACATTACTGGAGACAAAATGCGGGGCCAGCAGTAGAGCTGCAGACGAGAGATGCGGCCAGACAGACTGAAGATGATGTTCGGAAAAGTGACTTCTTCTTTCTTTCTTGGATCTCCTTTTACCTTCCTTTTAGTTTCATGTGAGATTTTGGATTTTCACTAGAATTATGTTCTTCAAATAGTATTTTTTAAAAAATGTGAGGCATAAGGTGACTATATCTACAAGGTCTCCTATACATGCTCTCAAAATGAAGCATTCAGTTGGTAACAAAATTAACACTGCCCAGATACCAAAATATAATTGACCTAATATAATTTTCAGTGGCTGCTATATGAATGTTTTACATAAACCTATCAGCTGAAAAAGCTCCATTTTCTCTTTCTCTCTCTCCTTCTCAGATTGACCATGGCTTAGGTAACCTGGGGTGCATCGATTTTAGAAACTCATTCTGTTTAATAAATTGAAAAGTACATAGCAAAATTTAAAATGGTGTTAGATGTCCATGCCAACAAAATCAAAGATCAGGCACCTTGTGGAAGAATCACCTGCCCATTCTCTGCGTTACTGCTGTTTTCACTCCTGGAACATCTGGAATGAGACGAAGCAGTTCCTATAATGCTTTTCACACAAGCACAGCAGGTGCTTTAGGGTTCCTCCTTACAGGAGAGACCCACAGAGCAGAGTGGGTCTGCAGACAGCAGTGCTTTTCCAGACCTCGTGATTTTTTCAGTCATCGGAATGAGAATTCCAACATTAATCACTAGCCAGTGGGCTCTTACCACCACCTCAGTGATTCTCTGTGGGTCGTCGCCCACTGGACTACAAAGGGATCTTTTGTGAGACTAGGCAAAAAGGAAACCACGGATGGCTCACAAGTGAAGCATAAAATCATGGTCTGATAAGAGAGAAACCTATCAGAAGCCCTTCATAAACAATAAGGACTCAAACGGCAGCAATAACAACGGTAGCAGCAATAGAAATAATACAGGAGTGGGTAACATAGACCAGCGACTGTGTGAAGTTACTGGGGCTTTGTACGTTACACAGGTCACTCGCTACACTTTGCAGGGTAACTTACGGAAGTAGGTATTTTTATTGTCTCCTTTTACAGTCTAGAGAATCGAGGCTTTGAGAGTATAAGGAACTTGTCCACACAATATTACTATAATAGAAAGAAATCAGATTTTAGCAATACATTAGAGGAGAAAGAAATCAATTCTAGTACTCCAGAGTCCTGTCCTTCCACAGGAGTGTCCCCCCAGGGGGCAGCACGGGGAGGTGGGGGCAGAGAGAGGCCTGCGAGGCTTTGTGGTGGCCAGGAGCCAGCTTCTCCCTCCTGTGCTGACTGAGAAGGCCACCTCAAGGGGTTTCTTCTTAATATCCTTTCCTTTTCTTTTTTTCTGTCCCTTCTTTTCCTTTCCTGCCCTTTCCTTTTTCTGTCTGGTCCTTTCCTTTGTCTTTTTTCTTGCAGTACTGGGATTGGAATCCAGGGGCACTCTACAGCTGAGCTGAGTTCCCAGCCCCTTCTTACTTTTTAATTGCTCAAGTGGGTTTGAATTTGAACTCTGCCTGCCTCAGCTACTCGTGTAGCTGAGGTTACGGGCATGGGCCAGCCCCTGGCTAGGCACATCACTTCTGTGGGGAGGAGGTATGGATAAGACCCACACGGCTCCGAATCCCCTGTGCTTACACACAGAAGCAGCTGAGCAAATTCTTACTCAAGTCTTGTCAAGTTAGGAATGAGAGTGAACAGATACATGAGGAGAGAGGACAGAGAATCTGAGAACCCAGGAGGTCGAGTACCAGTCTGGATTTCTCACTGGAACTGTATTTTGAAAGGGACATTTGAAGATTAACTTGAGGACAGCAGTGATGTAAAGACCAAAAACAGGAGTCAGAAATTTAATGTTTAGCACCTGCTATGCCTGACATAAACACTCCAGATTTTCATTTACGGTGTCAGTCGCCAGGCACTGGCTCGTGTTTTGCACAGGGGGTACAGGGAGTACCTTAGCAGGTACCAGCTAGGGGACAGCAGCCTGCCACCTGGGCCTCAGGGGCACAGGGTGCCTGGTCACAGGTTTTTAGAGGAGTGAGGGACAGCGGCTCAGGAGTGGAATGAGAAAAGATAGCCTGGGAACGAGAGAAACCTCCCTGAGCAAGGCAGCAGGAGAAGGTGGTGGTGGCAATAGGCAAAAATGGGAAAGTCCATGACTTACTTGGGCAAAGAGACAGACTGACTGTGAATGCAGAAACCTAATGATCTGGGTGCAGAGGACAGAGTGGTTCCTGAGAAATCCAGAGACAGGCAAGTCATGGCAAGAGGTCGACATTGGCAAATGATGTCTCTGGAGCGACAGAAAATAATTCTTTTCTTCTTGCTTAATAAGCAAATTAAGAGCAGTTAAAATGACAGTGACAACCAACTTATGGAGTTCTAAAGAGTAACTTAAATGTGTTAGTCTGTGCTTTTGCTTGAGCACACACAAACTGTTCAAAGCTGTGTCTAATTACTATGGTGTCAGCATGAAACAGATTCAGCTATTAGGCTTGCACCTTACGAGTTCTCCACCACACCAGAAAACCCACAGCGGATCCACACTCATAAGACACATAATTCACCTAAACAAGGAGCAAAACTCAGTGAATTTAACTAGTGATAGTTACAATACATTATCGACCTAATGTGACAAACAACTGAATGTAAAACAGAGATCTTCCCTGCATAACTGTCAAGTAGGCCAGAGCGAATGTACTACTCTAAGAGCCTGCTGAACTCTGACTGAGTGCGACGGAAGGCCAGGCTGGGTCCTGATGAACTGGGTCTAAAATGTTCTATTATAAGGCCATTTACTTACTATATAGCAAGTTATTTAACTTTCTGGTCTCAGTTTCCTCATCTGTACAATGGATAATAACCAATCTTACTGGTTAATGAGGGCATGATGAAAATGCTTGCAGGAAGCATAGGCTAAATAAGTGTTCAGAAACATAGCTACTGCTAAGACAGGAGAATACTGGGAAATGTGCTTAAACTATTGCAAAGAACTCAAACTTCTGCAAGCAACAAAAGACAACTGCTCCATCATCTGCCTTCAAAATGCGGCACAGAGTTAATCAAAATATTTGGATTAAGAGGAAGTCATCATGGATGGAGCTCATGGCTTCACTGTAAGGTAATTTGGGGGAGACTCCATCATGAAAGGAGGGAGGAGGACCTTGCTGGACTCTCACAGAGCCAGCAGGTACAGGGCTGCAGCGCGTGGAAGGGATGGAGGGTGAAGGGAAACCCAGCCATGGGGAGGCAACTCGAAGGAGAAGGCCGATAGATGAAGTCTAGGGACGGGAGTGGTTAGAAGAAGCAGCAGGGCTCCCGCTCAGTCCTGGTGCTACTTACAGCCCAGGTGTGGGATCACGCCATCTTGGGAAATGTACCAGTGCCTCTGAGGGAAGAAGCTGTGTGTAGCAGCCGCCACCCAGTGCCTACCAGTCCTAGTCCTTGTCTTGCTGAGACATGGAGTCCATGAGTGCGGTATCTGCCAGGCAGCACATCCCTGCAACAGGGAGCCGTGGAAAACACAAGCTGGAGGGTCACTCAGAGGCAATGGCTGGGGCAGAACTGGCAAGCTCCAGGGACCAGAGCATCACAGAGAGCACAGTCCTGGCCTGGGACCTGGTCCAGGTACCTTGGGATCCACAAGACAGTGAGAAAGACTGGCTTGCAGTTCTAGGAGCTGTAAGAACCAAGAGTGAGGGGGGAATTCTGGAGTGGTGCTGGTGGGGCTCTCTTCTGCCTACTCCCCAACACCGTGAGGCCACGGGCTGGAGCGAGACCCAGTGAGAAGGTGAATAGTTGGGATGCCTGGTCACCAGGGATGGAGAAGGCGCTCTGGGGCAGCACGCGTGGAGACTCCTTCTTGCAGCCTCCAGACACTGCTGAAATCATGGGTTACGGGGAATTTCAAAAAGAAAAAATGTCACTGTGCCCTGGGAGCACGGTGGGTGGGGAAAACTGTCAGAATGGCATGTGGTGGCCTGAGGGGCAGGGTACTGTTGCCTGCCTCCCCTGAGCACCACTGACGTCGCCAACAAGAGGCGTTGGTGGAACAGGGGCACAGTTCTAAGCAGCAGTGGGGGAGGGGCTGGTGTGTACAGGAGGTGAGAACAGGCTGAACAGTAAACCACAGCTGGACTGTGTCCCTTCCTCTGATGATGGCAACCTCCGGCTGCCCTTCGTGGTGGATTGACCACAGGTGGGCCACTTGGAACACCCAGCTGAACTGAATCAGCATGGCCCTGGGTGTGGAGGTTCACCACAGGGTTGTTGCCAACAGCATAAAAAGAACTAGAGCGGAGAAGATGGTGCTGCTGGTGCTCCTGGAGGAGCTTGCTGCGCTGGCTTCCTGATGTGCACTCGGCTGTTCTCATTGTCAGAGGAGCTCCGGGCTCATGTCGCTGAGGATGGCTGTGGTTCTTTTTTGGGAACCTCTGGTCCTTACTTTGAGTGTCACTTCCTGGCTCCAGTGCAGATCCCTCATGTGGCACAGATCCTGTATCCCACTGGCACAGACTTCCCAGCTTCCACCACTGACCATTGTTGGCCCTTCCCAACACAGATCCATGAACAGACTTGCATGAGTCATTGCATAGGCTCTAGGCATCTGGTTGGACTCATGGGAGGCATTAGGTCTTCAGCTGGACTCTGCAGGACATCGCCATGGGATCCAGGCTCTCAGATGGATTCTTTGAGTCTCTAGTGTGTGGGCAGGTCTCCCGCACTCTTTTGTATTTGACTCTTTGGGTGATTTACTATAAATAATCGTATTTATTATATCTCCTCTATTAAATTGTTTCCCTGGCAAACCCTGACTACAACACCCCTGTTCTACCAAACCCTTCTCTGGCTACCAACTTCAGTGGTCTCCAGCTCTCCCTGGACAATAGTTAAACAAATGGTAAAAAGAAAGAAGTCAAGTACTGAAGAAAGAATATAAAGACAGGGGTCAATATGTACCTTTCAATCAACATTCAGTAAAAGGGTTTTCACTTTCCAATAAAAACACACACTGGTAGATTGGATCAAAGAATAAAAATCAACTATATTTTGCTTGCAAGCAGTAACTCTTATCTATAAAGACCACACACAGACCAACAGTGAAAGAACAGACATTACTCCAAGCAGCTGGAGCAGAAAGCAGGAGTAACTAGTCCAATTTCTGACAAGGTTGACTTCAGACCAACACTGTTCAGAAGAAACAAAGAAGGTTACGGAATCACTACAAAGTGCAGGTAAGTGTTACAGAAGGAAGAGATAAGGTGGCACCCTCAGATGGGGCCCTGATTTATGCAGTGGCATCAGTACAGGAGCCTAAGCTGCAACATTTTTGTAGACCAGATAAAAAGTGGGAGAACCAGCAGGTAATAAGGCCCCTGAAAGGCCAGTGGGTGTAAAGACAATGAGGAGAAGATTATGAAATCCAGGCAGGGCCAAAGAAGGCAGGAGGGGCCAAGTTGCCAGGCATGGAAGGAGCTGATTAAAATACAGAAACAGTGTGCACAGAAACGTGACACTAAAAATTCCATTCTGGTCACTGTTGGGTGGACAGTAAGGCTGGAGGTGGAAGTCAGGGAAGGGTGTGGCAGAGCAGGGAGAAGGTAGGACAAATGGGACTGGCACACTGCCTAGGTATAAAGGAGGAGGCAAGACGACTGCTCTAGGTTTTTGGCGTAAGCAAAAGTACCTGAGGAGAATGGAGGGCGTTCATGGTGCATAGATGACCCAAGCGTAGGCAGACAATCAAGAATTTCTTTTGAGGGCCAGGGTGTGTGTCAGTGGTAGAGTGCTTGCCTGATATAGGTGAAGCCTTGGATTCAATTCTTAGCACCTAGAAAAAAAGAGAATTTATTTTCACCCATTATGCTTGAGCTACCTGGGAGGAATTCCTGTAGAAAGATGGGTGGCTAGTCAGCAAAGCCTGGAGTCCGGGGAAATGTTCCTTTAGAAGAACACAGAGGTGGGTATGGTTGGCACACGCCTATAATCTCAGCACTCAGGAGGGTGTGGCAAGAGGACTGCGTGAGTTCAAGGACAACCTGGGCTGCACAGTGAGATTTTTGTCTTCAAAAAATAAAGAGCAAGGAAGGCCGGGATTATAGCTCAGCAGCATAAGTGCCTGCCTGGCAAGTGCAAGGTCCTGAGTTCAATTCCCTGTACAAAATAAGACAGAAAGAAAGAGTAAGAAAAACACATTTAGGGACCAACAGCAGTGAGATGCTATTCAAAGCCACAGGAAAACATGCGCTTATCTAGAGGGAGAAGGCGGAGGGCGTGTTGAGGGTCCTGGAACCAAGCGGTAGAGGTAACGGAAGTTATGAGGCAGGGTCTTTAGCAGGGAAGGTTGACAAGAAGAATGTAGAATGGGAGGGAAAAAAGAAGAATGGAGAAAGGGAGGGGAAAAGCCAGAAGTGCACGTTGTTACAGAACCTGACAGTGGAATAGTCGGGTGGAATAATGCTGATAAGACGAGCAAAATGAGTGAGCAACTCAGCCGTTCTTCTGGCACCTGAAGGTCACTGCTGAGGACCACAGTGGTGGGCAGAGGAATGCAGCTGGCTGATGTAGACGGCTGGACAGGAAAGTGAGACCGGCTACGCAGCCAGAGGCTGGGCCTGTGAGGCTTGGTTTGTTTAAACTCATTGAGGGGCTCAGAATGGCACAGTGAGCAACGAGCTGAGCTTACAGGGTGGACAGTGCTGAGTTCCAAGTACGGGGTGGGGGGGCAGGATGCGCACACGTGGGGGGGCGATGCTGATGAGACAGGGGTGCCCCCTCCTGTCAGTGAGGCAAGTGTCATGTGTCAGCCAGTGAAGTGTCATGCAGGACGCCTGCAGAACGGACCCTGAGTCTGGAAAAGCGGAGGAGGAGGAGATATGCAATGGCCAAGATGGAAACAGGGAACCGAGAAAGCTAGAGTCACACACAACTCAGCTGTGTTTTGTGAAAAGAAGTCTAAGACGGGCGGGGTGGGAGTGCCGTGGAGGGAGCAGGTGGGGTTGCATGAAGGAGTTAGATGTGTTTGATGTTGCCAAACAAAATAGGTGTACACAGACTGAAACATCATACGGCACCCTATTTCCATGCAAAATTTCTGCACTTTTCTGTATCAGTTAAGCTTAACTTTAAAAATACATGCAAAAATATTTAAGGGTGTAGGATTGATAACCAAATATTACTAAGTTTAGGTTGGATTGTTGAGCAGAACTGTTTGCAGTCTCGTGGTTTGAATGTCTACTTTCTGTGCTTTAATTCTGTAACTTGAACAACTATTTCTAAGATGACAGTATGTAATTTGTCAACTCGTGATTTTTTAGTGTTTTTTTAGTTTATCTTTTTTTTTTGAATTTTGTATTACTGCTTCCCTTGCTTTCTGTTTTGGTTTTTTCTCTTTAAATGAATAAAAAAATACATTCAAAAGAATACCAAATATGCATAGTCTATACAATGAACCTTCACAGATGTAACAGTTTAATAACTGTATGATGTCGAATTTACTTCCCTTTTCAGGTAACAATTACAAGGGTTCACGATTACAGTAAGTTCACTATTTTTCCCTTTCATGCTTTTTATATACAGTTGTTTTGTCATTACTGATTCCATACACAACTAAAATACACAAAAACTTTTCTCTTGAAATAATGCATTATTTTTGTCTGCTTCTTTAAAAATGTACAGAACATAAATAACCTCATAGCATGGTACAATTTTTATTTTTCTCTTAAAACCATTTATTTAAAGTATTCCACACAAAAATGGGAGAAAGAAATCATAGATGAAAAGTTTTTCTATCTTGAGGTTGAAATAAGCTTTCCAAGTACCACACAAGGCCAGCGATACAGTTCAGGGGCATAAATGCTGCCAGGTGAGTGCAAGGTCCTGAGTCTGACTCCCAGTACCTCCCCCCAAAAACAATATGATGCAAATCAAAAAATTAAAAAGGTCTATATTGATTATGCGGAAAATGACTTCTAATAAAATCTTCATAAATACAACAAGCACAAAAGACAAACTGAGGAAAGTATTTCCAATATGTTAAAGGGTGATACACAAAGGTTTTCCTCTTTTAAATAGACCAATTAAAAGAAGAAAGGAGGGATGTTCTAGTGCTAGATGTTAATGGATTCTGCACTAACCAACAAAACGCTTATAGGGTAAGTTATTCAGTGAAGAAAGGTATACAAAATCTACATACTATTTGAGATGGTTAATCTCAGCTTTCAATTTGATTGACCTACGAGATGCCGAGGAGATGAGGGAAGCACATTTTGGGGTGTTTGGCTGGCTCGTAGCGCTGTGACTCTGGGGACACACCGAGTCCTTTGCTCCTTCCTCACTGGCACTCCTGCTCTGGGCCCTGGTTCCTGGCTGTCATAAAACAAGGGGCTTTGCCACCATGACCTTCTGCTGTGATGCTCCCGCCCTAGAGCCAGCTGACCAGGAACTGAAACCTCTGAAATCGTGAGCTAAAATAAGTGGAGGGTGCCGGGTATTTTGCTACAGTGACAGGAGTAGTATTGCCCCAAAGGATCAACAGTAGTTCTTGAAAAGTGAGAAAATCTTGGAAATGATCTTGGCACATCTTTTTCCAAAACCCAACTTCAGCTGACAAAATCTGACTCATTTTACTAACTTTACTGGGAGAGGGAATGGGGATGTATTAGAAAAAACAATGTCTAAATTTCTTTGTGGAACAATGAAAAAATATTGAAAAATACTCCTTACTTCATATAGGTATAAGTTACTGTTATAACTACAGGCCAAATAAAAATATTCCAGTGATGACTTTCATCAGTGAAGCGATGCTCAAATCTATTTTCAACTAAAAGTGGCACCTCCAGCTTCTGCTGAAGAGTGAGTCTGTCTGCTGTCTGTCTGTTTTGGCACTAGGGATTGAACCTAAGGCCTTTACACTGAGCTACATCCCAGATCTTTTTACTTGAAAAAAATTTTTTAATACAGGGTCTCACTAAGTAGCCCAGTCTAGACTTGAACTTGTGATTCTCCTGCCTCTGCCTCCCAAACTTCCGGGACTACCAGCATGTGCCACCACACCAGGCTTAAAGGGAATATTTTTAAAAATATATTTCATTGAAAATCTAAACATCTTGATGAAGGAAACACACTAAATGTTAGATATTAATCATAAGTTTGTATTTGAACACTAGATTGATTTAAAAATTATCATGATCTTCTAGCTTTTATTTATTTATTTATTTATTTATTTATTTATTTATTTATTTTGTCTTTCTGAGACAGGGTCTCGCTATGCAGTTCAGACTGGCCTTGAGCTCACTTTGTAGTCCAGGCTGGTCTTGAAATCACAATGATCCTCCTGCCTCAGCCTCCCGAGTGCTGGGGTTACAGGCGTGAGCCACCAAGCCCGGCCTGATTTTCTAGCTTCATAAGGGTATTTATTGCTATTTACATGTATATCTCATTGCCACACCTTTTACATGTGGCCTTTTCTATTTTAACCTAGATAACAACTGAACAATTACATGCTATTAAACTCTATAAATAATAAGCTTATTTTGCTATATAATACATAAATGTAGGAAAATTTAACTCAAAGTATGGAAACAATAGGGCCACCAATAAAAACCAACTTATTTTACTTTTTTATTTTGAGAAAAAAAAAAAACCAAAATTATCACAGTCCCTTTAGCCCAAGCCCAAGAACCAGATACTCTTCTTCATAGACAAAAGACCACTGCACATTTGTAGAGGTTTCATAGTCCAAAGCTTATACGGGGCAAAAAGTATGTAGGAACTGGCTGGATTCTCAAATCATGTCCTAAGCATATCAGAGACACATACTATCATTCTAATTTAAAAGATAAGGAAACCAAAACTCAAACTTGCTTCTGATCATAAAGCAAAGAGAGGACATAAGATTATTTTTTCTATAAAAGTTACTTTCTAAAGTCACTTAACAATTACTATTTACAAGATTACTAATAAGTTTTACTAGGTAGGTGAATTTGTAGGCTCTGAACCTGTGGATACTAAAGACAGTCATTAATTTATGATTAAAAGGCATATCTGTTACTAATGAAAATGGTGGAAAATGGGACTACACACAAGGAGTCAATGGATAGACTGGCTGTTTGCGCCCCCTAATGGATAACAAGACGTTAATACTGGAATAACAGCTGGAAAGGGCAAGATGGACCCGGAGAAAGCACTGTGAAGCTTCCTGCCAGGTGGAGATAAGGTTCTAAGCGACATCAAATCTGGCAGAATGTGTAGTTCTCTATTTTGGAACACAAGTTGTTCTGTGAAACATTTCTTGCTTTCCTGAAGCCAGGGGTTGAGGAGGACACAAGAATCACACTATTTTAGAATAAAGCAAATTTAGCGTATTTCCTGAAAAGCCACATGGATCTAATTTATAAAATATTTGGCAAATTACTATGACTAAATTCACACAAAAAGCGCTGAACTTGGGAATTTCACATGTGTCACTGCCTGAAGATCCCTAATTTTCAAAATCATCTATAAATTACCATCTCAGTTTACGGACTTAATTTGTTCTATGATTTTGGAAAAGATGACGCTTGTGTTTGTGTAGAAAAGACGCTGTTATGTTTGTCACCTAATGTAGAGTTTGCAAACAAAAACAAAATTTTGCCAAATGTTTCCATTTGTGAAATTGCTTGCAAAGGAAAGTATTCGTGAACCGAGGTACCTCTGTACTGTAAAGCTGCGTGGAATAACATGAATTCTGACAACTGTCAACTCTGCAAGACATTACTGTTGACGGATGATCAGGACCTTTCCTTATCATTCTAATATATCACTGGTCAAAACTACTAGTGGATTCTATGGTATAGACAATTTGTGTTTCAGTTTAAGGTGAAGGATAAGAGATAAAAAATAAACAAAAACCACCACCACCACCACCACAAAAACACCCTCCAGTAATCTGGTTAGCATCTCTGTGATGGGCTTGTCTCTGTGAGCTCTCAGGCTCTCTGGAGGGTGAGGCACCTTCCGGAAGCGCCTTAGCAGGTGCAACGTCTGCAATTCACCCGCGGTCTTCAAAACAGCGCAGCCTTGACTGCTCTCTTGCACTCTTTGCACGCGCAGCTCATGTGAGCCAGAAATGTGGGGCTGCTGTACACGCCAGCATCCAGTTTCTTTTTCTTTCTTTCTTTCTTTCTTTCTTTCTTTCTTTCTTTCTTTCTTTCTTTCTTTCTTTCTTTTTTTTCTTTTTTAATTTTTTGAGTTTCATGAATTGTTTTCATGTTTGTTTTTTTTTTTCAATCGGTACCAGAGATCCAACTCACGACCACGCGCTTGCAAGGCAGGCACTTATGCTGCTGAGCTAAATCCCCAGCCCCTGTTTTCATGTTTTTTGTTCTGTCACATTGTCTTTGTCACTCAAAAGTGCACAGGGACACCTTCTGAAACACAGCCAGATGTGTTCTCATTACTAGTTTCCCACCTGATGGTTTTAACACTATAGAAGTTTATAATACTTTTCCTGTCATGTTTTCCGGGCAGTTTGGCTGGATCTGATTTATTCCACTCATATCCCCATTTGTGTCTAGTTGGATTTCATCTATTTTTTTTTTCTTTGATCCCACCCGTTTAAAGAGGCCTCTTCTCCAGACCTGGGACCTGAATCCTTTCAGCCACATTCCATGTCTACAGCCCCTGCATATTTTCAGTTTCTTAGAAGCAGGCCTCACTGGAAGTGTAACTGTGGTAAGTGACCTAATTCTTGAAGATTTATTTTAGAATCTGCTGGTGAAGCACAGGCCTACTAGAGATGTGTGGGCATTTTCGCCCACAGAAATGTTGCTCTGCTTTTGATGTTGCAGGGAGCTGTCGTGAATAATCAAGGAAGAGGTCCTATTCGAGGACAGGTGGTGGACATTTGGGATCCATCGTGCACTTTCCAGGTGGACTGCATGTGTTCTCTGGTGGTTCCTGCTATTTCTCATTTGGGATTAGGCAGTTCAGGAAGCTCTTGCTTACAGCATTTTTGTAATATTTGTGTAACATTTGTGTCAGTGGAGGATGGTTTGGTGTACAAGTGCTACTATAAATCTGGAAGGCCTCTTTCCCTAATTTTCAATCTTGGTCTTGACTGATTCTTTTTTTTTTTTCTTTCCAAGTTTTCCATAGCTGTAACTAGTGCTGTCCAAAGACAATGGGTTTTATCTTTTAAAATCACTGAAGATGAAATGTAGATTCTGGAATATGTTGGAAAGTCAGGTTCCTTCCAGGATATTAACTCTTCCAAAACACAGTCTCAACCCTGCAGAGGTCATGGGTTAAGATGACCCAAGATGTTACCACTAAATGATGCGTAAGAAGTTTTTGTCTCTCATATCAGTAGTGACCTCTGAAAGGGTTAGTACCAGTGAGTAGTTTACTAAGTAATCACTCTTTAGAATGTGAATGAGAAGTCAGGATCACAGTATAAATCTTTCAAATTCTACCTCTACCTGATGGAAGTACACTTCTACCCTATTACTACGGGCATTATTACTATTCCATCCTGACTTACCAGTGATTATTAAACTGTGTCAAAACATAAACTGCTTGCTTCATTATTACCAACTAGTGACAATTTGGAACAGTTCTAGTGGCTGCCAGTACACAGGTGTCTGTATTGTCTCATATGCCAATGTTCCTGCTTCATCCACAAGAAAAAGCAATTTAAGCAATAATTCAACAGTTATCATGTGCCCATGATAATTATGCTTCAAACACACCAAACTACTGAACCTAACAGCCATAAAATCTAAGACTCAACAAACAAAACTCCAGGATATCTGGATTCACACTCCTGAAAAAGCCATAAGGTTTGATTTAGTGCCTGGCAGGTTTTTTCTGAATTTTCACTGTGAAAATCGGAACCCCTTTCCTGTTTCCTATATCAATTACAGAATAATTTGCATATCTCTCCCTTTTCCAGGAAAAGAAATTTTGGATGCGAGATGTGATATAATTATGCTCCCTCAAAACTCTGATTTTAGATAATCTACAGGTTTTGACCACACACATATATTTTCTGCTTCTGCAATAAGCTTCCTCTGGGTTCAATAGCCTCTCAACTTACCATTCATTTTCTATGAAAAAGGAATGAAATCAACTGAAATTCAAAGCAAGGTACTGAAGGTAACATTTGTAGGAGGGAAAAGACACTAACCTCCGGACAACTTCCCAGATATGCATATTGAGATAGGGTTTACTTGGCTGCCATGATTTGGAAAGGGCTGTTAAATACCTCTTTAGAAGCATTACAAAAAGAAGTGATTATATTTACACATCAAAAGCAGATTATCTTTCCTACCACACCAATAGCTGTATTTAGACTGTTATTTTTTTTTTTAAACTGGGGATCGAACTCATGACCTTGCACATGCCAGGCAGGCACTTCCACCACTGAGCTAAATCTCCAGCCCTGGACTGTTAATTTTGAAGCTTGACTGCACACTTATAATCTTCTCTCTTGGCTGGGAGCAGATGATTTTTGATAAGTCTGTATCCCTAATAGAATTGACAAAGATCCAACTGCTGGCTCTTGCTCTGCCCCAGCCCACCTTTCACAGGACACTGGTGACCCCTTACACTAACTCCACATGGGGATGGTGAGGCCAGGAAGGATCAACCACGTGAGACCACACACAGGCGATTTACAGCAAACCCATGAGTGCTGTTCATGGAGCCTCACTGGGCTCCTCGCCCCTGCAGCAGACCTTACCTGGACTTTACAGGGAGACCACGTGACACCTCGATCCACTCCTGCTTCTCTCTGGCTGGAGCCCTTGGCCTGGGATCTGAGCGGTCAAGGCAACACCTTCAGGGAGCAGGTGCCTGGAGTTCTTTCACGGGTGCCCCCTCCCTCCAAAGCGGAAGGAGAGGAGAGAGTAGGGGAGGGGAGAGAGGGCACTCGAGGGGTGGGAGGAGTGTTCACTCTGCCAGCCCACAGCCACCACCTTCTCCAGCAGCTCTGCAACCTCTCTCCACCAACCCAGTGTTTCAGAACTGTGTGACCTCCCCAAATGCCCAGCAGTAATGACCTGAGAGCACCCACCGCCTCCGGCACTCTTGAAAGGAGGGAGGAAGAAAGAATACGGGCTCACACCTAAGGCTCTTTTCCCAGGGCGTGTGGCAGTGGGAAGACTACCCTTGGGGACTCTGGAGCACCTTGGTTCTCAGCTGGAAGGCAAGTACTTCCTGTACTCTCGGCCATCACAGCCATCCGCATGAACTGGTTCTAAGCACTGTAAGGGAAAGGGAAACACACCACAGTCACATTAGCTGTGGTGCTAGGGAAACCAAACTGGAAGTCCTTTTTGAGGGCTGAGGAAAAGATTGATTGGGAGCACCCGGAGAAGGGAATAAGAGGGCTTTGCTGTCTAGGGAGAAACTGGTAGGCTAAGAATAAATGGGCTTCATTGTACTGTGTCAGATCAAGCTGGTCCAAGATCCAGAAAACTTGTCCAGGAAATACAGGTGATGGCAAAGATCAGTACTGGGCGCCTTAGACGACCTCTTCATCCAGACAGGGCTGAGGGCTCCTTGCATCTCTTACAGACGAGAGCAGTCAGGAGAAGAGCTGTGAACACCAGTAAGGAAAACCTGGCCTGCTTCCTGGACCCCTGAGCGGATCCCTCAAAATACCTCGACTGCTCCTTCAGTGGGGTCTGTGTACAGTGCCAAATACTGAGGATGAGAAACTGATTTTAAAATTGAATGAAGCATATCTCCTCTGGCTATTTTTGGCATTTTAGCCAGAGTAATGCAACAGTCATTAACTTTCTCTACCATGCCTTTAGAACCAGAGTAAGCTATGTGATTCAAATGTGACTCTGTAGCTATTTTTAATGAAAAAAAATTTTAGTACTTCTCAAGGATGGATGGGTTGATAGTTGATAGAAAACATGGGGATACTTTGAAGTCAAAGGCTCCCCAACCTAAAAATATTCTCCCAAGCTCTTTCTCACCTAGAACTCAACACGATTCCTTTGTACCTAGAGCATCTCCATGAAGCTGCAGCCACCTGCCTCACTGGGTCCCCACCACAGCCCCAGAGATCAAACTGGGCACCAACCCTCAGGACTGTGAAAAGGACACGGAAAATAGTAAAAGCCCCAGACACAAGGTAGCATGGGCTTCTACTCCAGGCCAAACCCACCAACTCAGCGTGGTGAGTCCTCAACTCCATGATCAGACAGTCCTGCTACCTCTCTTCCCTCAAGGGTAGGCCTCGTACAGTCCAGTCCATCAGTGTTCAAATGGAGTTTCATCACTTTCCTAACCAAGAGTTCATGAGACCAAGCCTAGAGTTTGGGGAGAAAAAGGAAGGGAGGGGCCCCCAGAGTAGATGGGAGGGGAAGGGGATGTGAGTAGTATTGTGTCTGCTCTCCATGAGGAAGAAGGAGCAAGAAACCTAAGCCAAATACAGGGAGAACAGTTTACCAAGAGTGAAAGAACACCTGTGTTCAGGAATGTCATGCTTACAGGACACGGGACCTGTGTTGAGCCTAAAGTTCTTCAGCTTTTGTTGTGTATTTCAATAGTCGCTCAAATGGATCATGGAGTGAACTCCTTTGGAAGCACATTGTAGCTTTGCCCTTCACTAGGAAGTGAGCTTAGGCAAAGTATGTGGCTCACCTGAGGTTGTTTTCTTCATTGGTGAACCGATCCCAGGTTTTATAGGCAGTAGAATTAATGTGATGCAAGTACTAACTTGCCTGATATACAGTCAACATTCAGCGAATTGAAGCTATTGTTATGGTGAAAATCTAGGCAGGCAATGGACCCTGCCCTAGTCACCCTCTCCATCCACACATATCCACAAATGACCTGACAGACACCCAGAAGTCCTCGACTCTATTTTGTTTTCTTTCTAATTTGAAATGCTCTGGATATCGATAGGCACAAAGGTCATTAGTACACTGGAGTTAGTCTTTGAGATGCTTTGCCTTTTTTACTTTTTCCTGGAGGCTGGGGGAGAGAGAGAGAGAGAATACAGTGCTTTAGCCCCCTGGAAGATTCAGTCCATGATGCCCCTCTGGGAAGTGACCTCCTGGGCTCTCCTTTTCCTTTCTGCAGGATCACCATGTAATCCCAAACCATTATGGATGTGTTAGGAAAAAATAATCTTTTCTTCTTACTGTTTTTTCCTTGGAGTGCAGCCGAGACTTTGAAATAATTTAAGAATTCTAGCTGTTTCTTCTGCTAGTTTAGTTCCATCTTTTGATGGCTCAGCTGTTCGGCCAATAAAACATGAGCCAGGTGTACGCTTTTTGCATTGATGGTGATGGTTGTACTAAGACATAGGTGGTATCAAGAAAAATTTCTGAAAATCCTGAAAATACCTCTGAAAGTTATAAATACGTGCATGTCCTCACTTTAACAATAAACCAGTTTAAATACTTTTCAGAAGTCACTGTTGAGGCTGATTTTTACCCGATATGTGTTCTTTACATTATTTCGTGTATATTTTGTTTTATTTAAAAAAGATAATTTTTATTTAAATATGTCTTCCTTTTAAGACACTAGAACATTGGAATGTAAGCAATTTCAAAATTACAGCATTAATATACAACAAAAAAATCATCTGTCCATCAATACTGATTTCCTCTCTGGGCCCCCCACTGATAAGTAAATCTGACTGATCATTTTCACCCACGTCTTCTGAGCTTGTGGAAGTCAAATCTGTCACATTTTAAGATTTTGACTTTCTTGAGACTGCTTATTTGGGTCCGAAGAACTGGTGTCCTAATATATGCTGCTGGTGTCCGATACATGTCCATAAGGGTTCAAGTAGGGATGGGCCGCCAGCGCTGGGTAGACAGAGTGTTGGCTCATATTTCTTTTGCAATGGAAAAAGAAAAGAACATGTTTTAACAATTGTTTCAGCTGTGTATTTTATTACTCAACTTAGAAAAGTATTCGCAAAAATATAAATGCATCCTTTCTAGCATATTGATTACTTAACTACAAACGTATAATTTTTCTTTAACTGTAATTTAATAATACCTAATACTTTGGAAATGCATGTTTCAGATCTTGACACTAGAATTTACAAACAAGTCAATACAAGTTTAATATCACATAAAATAAACTAGAATTAGGAGAAATAAAGGTCTCCAGGATAGGAGACTTAATTGACCAGAGAAACACATTATTCATTGAACACTACAATGAAAGAATGTGAATAAGGCTGTGACCATCAAGTAATTTCGGTAAGCAGTGTTCTCAGCAAACGCTGGGACCTTGCACTCTGGATCCCCTTGCGCACTTTTGCTTTTTTCCCTTTATATAAATGAAGATTCTGGGGCTGGACACTGTCACAGCCTCTACAATCAAAGAGGTCAGGTCCCGCCTGGTCCCACCTTTGCTTTTAGGATGCGTCTATAGATTTTCTCCTGTCACCCGCTCTAAGGACCCCACTTCCCAGGCAGGTTGCAGCACTAAAGTAGGATATTCCTTGAGCTGGCCCCCTGCTCCTGCTGAATAGGGAAGTGGAGTCATCATGAACACGTATACATACATGATGCAGGAGTCACATAATCTGAGACAGGATGGAGCGAGCTAGGCATCATGTATGAGTTATAATACTGGAAAGGTTGACTGACTTACCCCAGGTTCTTCAATTTGAATAGTGTAGCAATACAGAAAACCAAAAGAGTGACAAAAATAATGAGGATCATCAGTGTGATGCCCAGAATTAATCTGAGCTTGATATTCTCTAGGTCTGACAGTTTCTCTTCTTCACTTGTAGCATTCACATCAGAGTCTGAGAGGAGAGAGAGAAGAGGCCATGGAAAACAGTGTGTCCTGAGCGTCTCCTGGGGTATAAGGATTGCGGAGCTACTACAGAGAAGCCTCCACTGCTCTCTCCCACACCCAAGGCGAGGCGGCAGAGGAGGAGGCCACCGCCAGGGCAAGGGCCCCTTTCTCTGTCACCTTCCTGCCAACCTTGGAGCAGCCATCTGTGACCATGTAACAGGACTGCAGAGGTTTATGCATTTTCCCCTGGGACATATTCAAGAAGTGACAAAATCTGATTTTAATCAGATGTCTAACTATGGACAACCTGACAACTTGGCAAAAATCTGTCTCAAATGAAAAAAAAAAAAAAAGAAAGTAGTAGGCTTTCTCCTTGAATTAACTATGCTCCACTGTTAATAACCTATCATTTTTGAAGAGATTGCTGTTAAAATATTTAACTTCCATGTAAGGAATTAGACTTGTGGAAGAGCAAAGCACACGCTCTGTTGTGACGGCCTGATTCTCTCTCAAGCTGAAGGGTAAGTGTTTCGAGGCTTTTCCCAAGAAAAAAAAAAAAAGAATAATGTGTATATATATATATATATATATATATATATATATATATATACATACACACACACAATCATGTCTGGATCAAGAAGCATCATGAAACTTTTCATTACATCTATTGATGAACCTTTACTGCCAGGTTTTACATGTTCACGAATATGCGTCTGACTTAATAAAGACTTTAATTAGACCTTACAGGACCATGTTGCCATGTTCCCCCTTCTCACAGCCCTGCCACCCCCATTCCACACACTCTACTATTTCCAGGTAACACTTGGGTGATAAACAATACAAACTCCCATGCTGTGTTTTCTGATTTTTAAAAATTCTGTCAAAGTGTAGACCAAAGGAGTTGAAATGTGTAGTTGTCAACGTCTTATGCTGCTTTGAGGTGAAATACTTTGGGATAAACAAATAACATTAAAATGGAAGTGGTGTCTTCATGATACATTTATCAACATCATGGTCAGAACCAGAGAACAATTGGGAATTCCTAATCACTGAAAGTTACAGAAAAGGTAATTTCAGCCTTGGGCAGGCTTTTACTCTAGCCTCAGTTTCCTTATCTGTAAAATGGAGGAACTATCCCCTTCATGGAATTGCTCTGAGGACAGCCCTAAAATGTAGCTAAAGCACCAGAATATTAATTCGACTTGCAGTACCACCTCAATAAATGACAGAAAATCAAGCCAAATTTAATCATTTAAAATTTAAATAGAAGTCACAAAATATTTCTAAAATGACTCAGTATTAGTCATTCCTGTATAAAACTTTTCTAAACAAAGACTTTCATTTTCTTGATATACCACATGACAGATAGCTATATTTGTCAAATAATTCAGTGCCGAGCTGAGATGATAGGTCTTAAATATATCATCGGATGTCTATCTTTCAATCATTTATTTGTGGTTTGGAAGGATATTAACACATTGTCTTTTCATGGAAGTTTGTGTTCAAAAGGGTTCTTTTGTAAATGTAAGTAACCCAATAATGAAAACTGTATTCAGCCGCAGACACTCACATTCCTTACTAGAGAGAGCAGAAAACAGTATATCCTCTTCACAACCAGTTTGGTAGTTTCTTCCCAAGTTAGTCATATTTTAGTCTCACCGTGTAGGCCAGCAATTTTGCTCCCAAGCATTTACCCACACGTAGAAAGCTTGTGCCCACAAAGTTTGCACACAAATATTTATATCAGCTTTATTCATAATGGTCCAAAATAGATTTCAACTATATGACATTCTAAAAAAGGCAAAAACTATACAGAAATTAATATGATCAGTAGTTTCCAGGGACTCAGGGATGAAAGGAATGGGGGATGAATTGGGGATGGAAGAGGGGACTTCAGGGCCTTGAAACTTTTGCATGAGACTATGATGGAGGGTAACTGACATTTTATATTTGTCAAAACCCAAAGTACTATGCACTACAAAGAGTAAAGCCCAATATGAATTATGGCCTTTGGTCAACAATAATGCATTGATACTGTTTCAAAAGTTTTAACACATGACACCAGGGAAGGTGCCGATGGGAACTGAAGAAGTTTGGATGTAGGCATTCTCTGTATTTTCTACTAAATTTTTCTTCAAACCTAAATCTCCACTAAAAAATAAAGCCCTAGAAGACTACAGTGTAAATGTCACTCTATTTGGCTTATCAGTTGGAGGGACACAAGCTGTGAAACAGGAAGATGGTAATAGTCACCTGCAAAACGGTAACTGGAGAAAAATACTGAGGAACGTGACCCTCCTAAAACAGTGAATGCTGCCTGTGCTATCGGAACCACCTGCGCCGCCAGCCTGTTCTAGGGAGGACAGTAGCCACTAAATGTATTACGTATCTATTCATTGAAGTACTTTGTTCTTACTTGGAATTGGTTGAAATAATTGATCTTTATCATCCGTGCCCACAGTCGTTCCATTTATAGCTGTTAAAACAATAAATTGGTGTTTTAGAAAAGAATCACCTGGCAAAATTGTGTGTGTATAATACATGCAGTTAATTCTCATTATTCATGGTAATTATCATGTTCAATATGGTAAAGATCAGGTATAACTCACGCCTGAACCAAGCTTATCTAGCACGTGGGTTTTCTCCATGGGGCACCATATAGCTTTCTTGCATTTAGAAAGATTAACCAAAATTTTAACAGACCATTGAGGGCCAGCTATATGGATGACTGTATGTGTCTTGCAATTAAAACATTTTTGAAGTTCTGCCAGCATTCACAAATGACCTTCCAGTTGTCACAGTCATTAATTTTGGGGTGACAAAGAAATTTTAGAGTGATGATACAGAGTACAAATAAAAAATATTCAGTGAAGATTGACTAAATATGTTATATATACATAGGTTTGAGGAATATATGTATGACACATATATTACATTTATACAAATGTACATCTATAAATGGTAATACACTCACATATACATCCTTATATTGACATGCGCATATTGTACATGCATACTCATATTAATGTGTACATTATTTTTATGTATGTATGTATGTATGTATGTTCTTTGATATGTTTCACTTACACATGTATGTGTATTTATGGGTACACATACATACACACACTGTTCCAAACACAGAGAAGAACTTATATATTGGACATGACCTTATTTAAAATTTTTAACTATCAAAGTGAACAACTAGATTTTAATATTTGTAAGAGACTAAAACTTCTTATGAGGAAGAATAAGAAACTGAGAGAATTAATCACCATTCCAGGCTTTTATTGAATTTGTTATTACATGTGACAGCCAAACATTGACTTTGATGCTTAGTACTAGAAATATTTAGACTGAGCTTGACTTTCTTGCATAAAATTCTAGAAAACTAAAACATTTTCCCAGTCACCTAATTGTAAGAATTTACCTTTATTTAACACTGTCCAAAAGTCAGGCACATTTGGGGTTTGTTCTGTTTAAAAAAAAAACAGGATAAAAAATAAGGTAATTTAGTTTTAGTAACCTTTATTTGTTAGTGTGTTCTTTTAAGCAATCATATCTTGAGGTCCTACCATGTGTCAGACACTGGAGTTGTGATTAAAGTTATAGAAGTATACAAGGCATAGTATATAGAAGTATGCGAGGAACTCACCCTTAACTCGAGATAGACAAGAATCTTTGTTGGCTGTTTTGCTGTTTTAATAGAAATGAACAGCTGGTATGCACAAGCCTAATTCAATTCTTTGAATGACAGATGATGTTCCAATACAGGATTGGATGACTAGGAACTGATTACTATGCAAGGAGAAGTTATTCTATCTGTGAGCAAACTCAGAGTTATGAGCAGGTTCAATGAGCCCTGGGAGCTTCAGGCAGTGTGGAGGGAGAGCTACGGAGGAGGAATGCACCAGTCATGAGACTGGAAAGTTCTACAGAGGTCAGATCATCTGACCTAAAGCTTGGTTGAGAAGTTAGAACACAACCCTAGAGTCAGCAGTAATTACCAGAGATACTTAAAGGAAATGCCATGATAGCCAGGTTTCCATTTTAACCGTATCAAAAATTAGATACATTGTATATTCTTAAAAGTGTTGTCGAATGTGCAGTGTAATTCAGTGTTATCCTGTAGAAACATACTTGTATTTTAAGAACTAGAGAAAATAGTATTTCACAAAATGACAGGTGGGAACTCACTGGCTTTAATTTGATTCCTCACTCAAAGCTTTAGAGTAGAAAGATCCTGGGTTGTTAGGGGGCTTCAGAAATATAAGGAATAATATTTTGGTAGAAAAGTAAAATGTGATTGCGATCTTACAGCCTTGAATCCCAAATTTCTTCTCTCAATAATGTTAGGAAATACTAGTCACTGACACTAACAAGAGATACATTTATTCCTCGAGTAGTTAGAACTTGTTGCATTATAAAAATAAGGTATGGTTAAAAATAACTGAATATACTTATACTTGTTTAATGTAAACTCATACATTCACATAAATATAAATAAGCATATTTATTTTATTTAAATATTTGTTTCCTTATTAATATATTTATATAGATATAAATAAAAGACATTTTATTAAAATAAAATTTCTAAAAAGCTGAGTTTGTATGCACTGTCATCTCAAAATTGACTCTCAGATATTCACCACTGAAAATATTTTAGATTGACCTTAAAATGAGCAGTACAATCATTTTAGCATGCTATTCTTTTTTGGAATGCTAAGAGAAGGGACTCAAATTTTCAAGTCATAAAATAATGTGGTCCAGTTACGAATACAGTGAAGTAATTTTAATACTTTGCTTATTTTTATGAGGGTATTCAGAAGGTTCATTTTCTTCTTTAGTGGAACTTTCAGAAGTAGTGTTGATTTGATCTAGAAAAAGAAATAAAGAATTATCAGCATGTAAAAATATTAACTAAACAGCTGTGATTAGGAATATTTTAACGGTCAAAACAGAAGAAAAACAAGGGGAAGAAAGCAATGAGAGAAAGACACTGATATCTATATTCTGGAAATAACAAAGATGGAAAAAGGGGGAGGCACTGAAGAATAAAATTTTTGTGGTAACACTGAGCTGAGAAGAAAATGCCCATGATTTATGAAAGAGAAGAAAGCAGAGAACATGGGACAACGATCTTCCCTTAGAGGAGAGAGAAAGAAGTTGGCTGAGATAACTGACTTTAAAAGGTTCTCCGCACAGGCCTTAAGATGTGATTCACAGGCCTCGAGCTGCCAATCCTAGGCACCCTGACCTACTCAGTGTGACGACAAGAACATGGGAGGCAGTGTGAGTATCTCTGTCGGCTGTAAGAGTTACAGATGTAAATACCTTGCACCACATATTAAATATCTGCATACCCTACTTAACATGGTTTAGATATAAAATGTACCCAAAAAGCCTCACTTTAGGAGTCTGTCCTGAAGGAGCAAGTCCCTGGCCACATGACTTAGCTGTATGACTCTGGGCAGACTTTAGAATACTAGGATGCTGATAGAAATATGAGAAAGTAGAGGACAGGCTCAGGAGGTTTCAGGTGGGGACTAGGACTATATTGGCAGCTGGACTAGAAGCCACATGTGCTATTCTCTGGCAGAGAATTTGTCTACATTTTTTTTTGTACCCTAAAATTTTGATCTAGTGGATGAAATTTCATGGCAGCCCATGGCATATGTGCTGCTGGCTGTTTTTACTCAGGTCGATAGTGAGAATTAGAAGCAAAAATTAGAATCAAAAGATATAAAAAGTTCACAGTTTTCTAAGACAGTACCTGCAGAGTTGGAACAGAAGAAATCATGGCTGCTTAAAGATTAAGATTGCAAAGAAAGCAAGAATTTTGCTTCAGGACAATAAGAATGATGGCTTGGATGCAACTCAGGTTGCAATATATGGCCAGATCCCATATATTCCACGGTGATGAATATAAAAGAGTGCACTCCTTTGAAGGACTTTGCTTTGAGAACAGGACTCCAGGGCACCATTCTTATTCAAGGCTGTCTAGGAAGTGTCCCCCACGCCCCCAGTCCAACCATCCAGGAATTTAGAAGCCACTTCGGTAATGATCCAAGGGGGCCATGCTACTGGTTTAGCGTGTGGCAGACATTGGTATCATCCACATGGTGCTGATTTTTCAGGCATGCAGAATGCACTCAAATTTCACAAGAAGGTCCATGAAGCCAGGCAGTATGCCCAAGAGAGCAGTGCATGAAACTGATAGTGAAACCAAAGCATAGTAGAGATCTGAAGAATTTGAAAATTGCAAGGCTGTGGAAAATGTCCCGAGAAAAAAACTGCAGGCAAAAAGCAAAGCTAGCTCAAGGGAGAGGCTGTGAGGGCTGCAAATAGCAGAGTCATGGGTGAGGGGCTGCCTGAGGCCTTCAAGCTCATATCTTGCCACAACCTGCCCTGGGCTGGACATGCAGCTATAGGATTTAATATTTGTCCTCTTGGGTTTGGTCTTCCTTTGGTCCAATTTCTACTTTTGGAACAGCAATTTTACTTTACATCATTGTATGTTAGAAGTACATGTTTTTGATTTTCATTTTCAGCCAGGAATTTGCCTTGAGTCTCATGGATACTTTAAACTTGGACTTTTCAACTGTTAAGACTTGGGTGATTCTTAGAAATGACTTCAGTTTAGTTTGTATAATGAGATAGCCATGAGTCTTTTGGAAGCCAAAGGGAAAAAAAATCAAAATTTACAATATCCCCTTAAAATCTCATTTTTGGAGGTGGGGTCACTGGGAGCACAGCTTGGAAGGCTGTATTCTTACCCCTGGCTCCTCCTTTCTCTCTGTTTTCTGGCCACCACATGGTGAAGAGTTTACTTCTGTCATGCCTTTCAACCATGGAGTCAGCCAACCATGGACTTAATGGACTTAATGTCTGAGACAAAACCAATCTCTCTTCCTTTAAATTTTGATGTCAGGCTTCTTGTCCCAGTGATGACAAAATGACTAATAGGACACTTAGGGTATACCTCAGTCTAGAGTGGGTCCCTCTGCAGGTGTGTTACCAAGAGAGGGTTGGGATCAACTATGACTGAAGAGCCAGTTTTCCATATTTAGTTGGCCATAGTAGTTTACTTTCCTGAACACAGGAGCTAGAATAAATTTCATATCTATACAGACCACTCCATGAGGAAGGAATATTACAGAATGGCAGAAATCAGCTCAAGAACAGCTCACAAACTCAATACAAACACTCAGATTACAAGCGAGGATGGAGAAGGGACTCAAATACTGGAGTTGACATTGCTTCAGGTAGGACCCAAATCAATGCCAAGCTTAACCCTTTAAACTCTGCTATGCACCCATTATGCTTTACTTGAGAAAAAAATCAGCTGGTTGCTTCAGTTTACCCCTTGTCTATGGAACTTTAATAATTGCTCTTAAGCAATCCACCTTTAGTCAAAATTATCCTAGAGATCTCTCTTTCCTCAAGGGCCTTGTCCGCTAGGTTGTCCCTACCATGCATGTCCATGTTGTCAGAGCTTGTGTTAAGATGGTAGGGATTTCTCAGCTGTTTCTTGACAGCTTCTGGGTCCTGAATTGTGGGGACAGGATTCAGGGTTTTGGAATCAATTTGGTGGGTCCCATGGTTCTCAGTATCTCATCCCCTCAGGGAATTTGAGGGACCTGGCCTGCTTTGGAGCTCTAGATTTCTCTCTTGTTCCAGATAACTCAAGGTGCTATTCACTATGCCCAGAAAGATTCTCACAAAGGGCTTTTAACTAATGTCTTCCCTGGAAACATCAGTGTCTCATGGTATTGCTCAAAATATTCCACCAAGATCAAGTAGCTTTATTAATAAATAGGCATTTAGTGAGTCTGTTTTGTCTGTCATAGCCAGAAAGAAACATTCTCTTTCACTTGCTTCTGCTTGTTGAAGGGTTTGGTTTTGTTTTAAGGAGTAAAATAGTGGATTCAAGAAAGTTATATAATGTCTTGGATTTCTAAATTTAGTTATTTAATTTTCCTTTCCATGCAAACCAAAATACCAGATTTGGAAAAGTAAGATCCTTCCTACTTTCTGAATTATCAATGGAATTGACTTCAGCCTCCAAAGTATGATATAGGGAAAAGAATGAGAAAAACCTAGGTGATAATTAACAATTCAGCTGGTACCCGAGAGTCCACCTGGTAGGGAAAATCCTAGGCTTTTGGTTTTGGAGCTAAGACTTCTTTCCTCAACAATGCTCTATAGTGTGGTTTTCAAATCCTGCTTTAAGGAGTTTCACAAGTACAGTGGTGCCATTCGGTACTCACAGTTCTTCATGCCAAAAGTCAGCTCTGTTGTTGCTTTCACAGTTATTTCAGGATGTTGACCACTTGACTCTTGTGTGGTGAACTTATCTAAAAACATAAAAGCAAAACTCTTCAGTAAATATCTAAATATCTTCTTGTACATTTTTCCCATGAGATTTTTTTTTAAAAAAACATATACACTGGGGTTTTTATCTTTAAGTGAGTGGCACAACAGTGATACTGAAAGATGATGAGGAAAAAAGTCATTATGCTAAATGAGTTAGAGAAACAATTATCAATGAAATTTAAGGAAAATGTGTAAGTCCATAACACACACCACAGGACATTTGTGGACATGCAGTATTATCACTTCTGAATTGACGTTACCAAAAGAATACAAAGCCTTCATTTGAAACTTTTGTTATGCCATAGTGCCCATCAGATAAAAAAATGACACAGTTCAATAATTATAAAAACTCACATATATAGATACATGTAGAATCCACATCTTAGGAATCATCTGTGGGGCTGGTTGAAATTAAAAAACTAAACAACATATTTACCCAACCAAGAGGTCAAAGTAAATTGGGTCAAAATGGAAGAGCAAATACATACACATACCTATCTGTTCTTTGCAGTATCTCATGGGATCACAAAAAATTTTACACAGACACAAATGTATGTGTATATGATTATTTACATATGCATTGATTTCTGTCAGCACATGCACCTGAAAAGGATTGTATCCTTAATTTATTATCAAGTTAGCAGAGTTCAAGGTAGATATTTGAAAAAGTAAGAAGAAACCACAGTAAAACAATCATGTTTGGAGTTATGAAAATATAAAAATTAAAATACAATGGTTTCTTTAGGAATGGCCAGATTGGAAAAGAACAATAAAATTAATAATAATTACCCCAACATACTGTGAAAATTTAGATTATATTAAATGTTCCACATAAGAACATGTTTTAGACAATTGGCTATTGTCTTTGAAAAATATACTGTTTTATCCCTCCTACATACCATACACAAAAATAATTGAAAGACCCTCTCCCCCTACCCAGAGGACCTCAGCAGACAGGTGAGAGACTGGGTGAGCCCTATTCCCACCCACAGGACCTTGGAAGGTAACCAAGAACATTTATGACCCCACCTGGAGGACCTCAGTGACGGGTGGGAGACTTGGTGACCCCTACTCCCACCTGGAAGATCTCAGCAGGCTGGCAAGAGTGCAGACAAGACCTCCCCAATCCCAGAGGACCTCTGCAGGCCAGCTAGAGTGTGGGTGAGTCCTACTTCGAACCAGAGGACTCCAGGCAGGATGGTGAGAGTGCAGGTGAGCCCTCCTTCCACTTGGAGGACCCAGGGTGAGCTTATGAGAGTGCCAGAGAGGCCTCCCCTACCTGGAGGGAACTGGGTGGACCTGTGAGACTTTCAGTGACACAATAGGGCCCCAACTGAAGGATACACCAGGGACAGGTGGGTCTGGTAGCCTGGAAAAAGACTGGAACAGCAGCAACAATATAAGCTCAGGGTTGGGTCACATCAGTACTCCTAGGCTAGTCACCCCAGGAAGAATCTAAGAGTCACCCAGTTGGCCCCACAGGAGGAATTCTGGTGACTGGCTCCTCCTCTACACTGTGGGAACCAGCAACTTGGTAAACACCAGCCACATAGTAGGACACTAAAACACAAGACAGACAGTTGAGACTAGCGAGATTGAAATGACCAAAATATGAACCAAGAGGTGAAAATGACAAGATGATAAAGCAAAATGTGATCTCAGACCTCTAGCCCATTCAGAACAAGTGCAGGAGACATCAACATAGAAGAAACATGTGAAATTTCTGCAAAGATAGCAAGTGAAGTAAAGAAACAAATCCAGGCTATAGAGGAAATTAGATCAGAAATAATTTCTCAGATAAAAAAATAACTTCTTTAATGAAGTTACTGCTCAGCATGGCTAGAGAAGACACAGACAAAAAAATACAGGAGTATAGAAAAATGATGGAAACCTGGAATAAACAATATAGAATGCATGAAACAGATTCAAAGAGATATTCAGGAAATTAAAATTTTCATTGAAAGCTGGCAAAACTGCTTAAATGAAACTGAAGATAGACTTTCTGACCATGAAGACAGGATGGTAGCTAGCAATCACAAAAGGAAAGACCTCTTAAAAATAGCAAGGGACCATGAAATAACAATTCAACAGCTCCAAGACAATGCAAAGAAAAACAATATAATTCTGATAGGTGTCAATGAAAAAGCAGGAGTCAACACACACAAAATATATAACAGTTATAGCAAAACATTTTCCAAACATGGGAAAAGAACCTGACACACTGAAAAGTGAGGCATATAGAACTCCAAAAAGCCATAACCAAAATAAATCGACACCCAGACATATAGTAATCAAGATTCCAGAAATTCAGCACAAAAACAGAATATTTAAAACTGTTAGAGGAAAGAAACAAATTACTTATAAAGGAAAGCCTACTAGAATCACGGCCTACTTCTCAATACAAACCCTCAAGTCCAGAAGAGCTTAGAAAGAAGTATTTCAAACCCTAAAAGAAAACATCTTCCAACCCATATTGATGTACCCTAAAAAATATCTTTCAAAATTAATGGAGAAATAAGAGATTTCTGTGACAAAGAACAACTGAAGAAATTCATGTCCACCAACTATAGAAAGAGTACTGAACAATATTCTATAAAGAGATCAAAATGACCACAATTCCCAGAACAACAAAGAAAGAAACCACCAGGCAGGGCAAGTAATTAAACAGAGAGGAAAATCAGGGAACCAAAAACAGGAAATAATATCACAAAGATAGGCCAATATATATCAGTTATTACCATTAATGTAAATGGCCTCAATTCACAAGTTGAAAGAAACAGTCTGGCAGAATGGATCAAGAAAGAAGACCCAACAATAGGCTGAATACAAGAAACACATTTAACTAAAAAAAAAAAAAAAATTCATAAAGTGAAAGTCAAATGATAGAAAACAACACTTTATGCAGCAGGAACCTAGAAAAAAGCAGGGATAGCTATTCTGTTTGCAGACAATGTGAACTTCAAATCAAAAATGATCAAAAGAAATAAAGGTTACTACATACTTGTTAGGGGGAAAATTCAAGAGGAAGTGATAAAAAAATCATAAATATATATACACCAAATACAGATACACCCAACTATACAAGACAAACAGTAGATATGCAAATCAAATAAGCAACAATACAATTGTAATGAGGGACCTTAATACCCCATTGTCACAAAGAGATAGATCAACTAGACAAAAAGTCAGCAAAGAACTTACAGAACTGAACCAAACATGTGAACAAATGGACTTAGCAAATGTTTACAGAGTGTTCCACCCAACATCATCAGAAAACTTGTTTGTCTCAGCAACACATGGGGCATTCTCTAAAATAGACCATATACTAGCCCATAGAGCATGCTTAATTAAATGCAAAGGAACTGAAATTATCTGATGCATATTATCCAATTATAGTGCTCTGAAATTGGAAATTAATGCCAAAATAAACTGCAAAAACCCCATACACACATGGAAATTAAATAATACCCTCCTGAACAACCAATGGCTCACAAATGAAATTAAAGAAGAAATAAATGATATCTACAATCAAATGAAAATGCAGATACAACATACTGGAAACTGTGGGATGCAATGAAAGCAGTCCTTAGAGGAAAATACAAAGCAGTGAATTCTCATATCAGGAAAACAGAATGAGTACAAATAAACAATCTAATGCTCCACCTGAAGCTTCTAGAAAAAGAACAGCAAGTCAACCTCACGGTTCATAAAAAAGAAGAAATTACACAGGGCAGGCAGAAGTTAATGCAATTGAGACTAAGAAAACAATACAAAGAATTAATGAAGAAAAGAGCTAGTTCTTTGAAAGAATAACAAAATTCATAAACCCCTAGCCAATCTTATCAAGAAAAAAAAAAGAAAAAATTCATGAAATGAAGACTGAAAATTCATGAAATGAAGACTACAGATCCTGTGGAAATTAAGAAGATCATCAATACTTACTTTGAAAATCTTTACTCATATAGACTGGAAAATACATAAGAAATGGACAGATTCCTAGGTATGTATGAATTATCTAAGTTGAATCAAGAAGATATAAAAATTTGGGGGTTGGGGTTTTAGCTCGCAGCACAAGCACCTGCCTGGCAAGTGCAGTGTCGCGGGTTCAATCCCCAGTACTAAAAAAAGAGAAAAAAAGAAAAAAATTTTGAATAACCTAATATCAATTACTGAAATTGAAGACATCATTAAAAACTTAACAACAAAGAAAAGCCCAGGTCCTGATAGAATACAGCTGAATTCCACAAGAAATTTAAAGAGAAATTAACACCAGTAATCCTCAAACACTTTAATTAAATTTAAAGGAAAGCAATTCCCCCTAATGCCATTCCTGGAGACAAATGTTACTCTGATACCAGAATGACAGAAAGACCCAACCAAAAAAAAGACCTAACTACAGGCCAATCTTCCTAATAAACACAGATACAAAAATCTTCCATAAAATACTAGTAAACAGAATGCAGCAAATCATCAAGAAGATTACACAAAATGGCAAAGTGAGATTCATCCCAGGAATGCAGAGATGGTTCAGCATATGCTAATCAATAAACATAATATACCATATCAACAGAGTCAAACACAAGAATCACATTATTGTCTCAATAGATGCAGAAAAAACTTTTGATAAAGTCCAACATTCATTCATAATAAAAAAACCTTAGAAAAATAGGAATAGATGGTGTCTCCTTCAATCTGATGAGTCATTTATGACAAACCATCAGCCAACATCATACTAAGTTGAAAAAAACTGAAAGTCTTCACTCTAAAATCAAGAATAAGACAAGGATGTCTACTATCACCACTCTTATTCAATATAGTTCTGGAAATGTTAGCCAAAGCAATTAGATAAGACAGAGAAAAGGAATAAGGATAGGAAAGGAAGAAGTTAAATTATCATTATTTGCAGATGACATGACATGACACTCTACAGAGAAGACCCCAAAAACTCCACCAAAGACTACTAGAGTTAATAAGCAAGTTCAGCAGCATGGCTGGATACAAAACCAACTCTCAAAAATCCATAGCATCCTTTTTTTTTTTTTTGTATCAGGGATCGAACTCATGACCTTGCACTTGTCAGGCAGGCATTTACACCACTGAGCTAAATCCCTGGCCTTAATAGCATTCTTGTGTACAAATAACAAACTCACCAAGAGAGAAGTTATGGAAATAACACCTTTCACAACAATATCCAACAAAAATGAAATGCTTAGGAAAAAATAACAAAGGATGTAAAATATCTATATATTGAAAATTACTGTACTCTGAAAAAGGAGATCAAAGAGGACATCAGAAAATGGAGCAACATCCCTTGCTTATGGATAGAAAGAACCAACATAGCAAGAATGGTGCTACTCCCAAAACTGTTATACAGATTTAATGCAATCCTGATCAAAACACCATTAACATACCTCACAGATCTAGAGAAAACCTTCCTAAAATTCATTTGGAAACAGAAGAGACCTAGAATAGCAGAGGCAATTCTGGGCAACAAAGGCAAGGCAAAAAGTATCACAATCCCTGACTTCAAATTATACTGCAAAGCTACAGTGATAAAATCAGCATAGTACTGACAAAAGAAAACAGACCTGAGGATCAATGGAACAGATTAGAAGATGTCAACACAACTACAAAGACACTCAGCGACCTTATCTTTGACAAAGGAGACAAACATCTACTAGAGGAAAAAGACAGCCTCTTTAATAAATGGTCCTGGAAATATTGGCTTTCTACATACTGAAGACTAAAACTAGACCCATGTCTATCACCATGCACTCAAATAAAGTCAAAATGGGTCAAAAATCTAAATATTAAAACAGAAACACAAAATTTACTGGAAGACAAGGTAGGTAGAAATCTTGAAGACATAGGGGTAGACAGAGAGTTCATGAACAAAACCCAAGCATGGGAAGTGCTTCAAAGAACCAACAACTGGGATCTAATCTTATGAAAACATTTTTGTATCTAAAAAGAAATCACCAATAGAGTGAGAAGAAAACCCACAGAATGGGAAAAACTTTTAGCCAACTGTCCCTCAGACAAATGACTTCTATCTAGAACATATAAAGAATTGAAAAACATCGGGAACACTGGGGCTCCCAGACGCTGGGAGAGGCAAGGAGGGCTCCTCACCTTGGCTGTGGGGAGAGGCTTTATTGGATCAAGTAAAACTCTGAATTTGGACTTCTGGTTTGGAGAACTGTGGAGAACAGATTTCTGTTCTTTCGAGCCACCTAGTACTCATTGTGTACTTTGTTTCAGCAGCCCCAAGAGACCGAGTCTCAAGGACATAAATACTTAATTCATTATCATTATGCCAATTTTTATTAATGTAAATAAATCATCACAATAACATGATGAACTAATGTTGGAAATAATTACCGACAGAACTTTGTTAACTTTATACCATCATATGAAAAAAATTGTAAAATGTAAGAATTTTATTTACTTTATACACTGAAAAACCTATAAATTTAGAATTAGAAATTAGAAAGGAAAGATAAGGTGAATCCATCAGCATAATCACATTTTACATGTTTTTTATATTTCTATTAAGTGTAAAGACTTACACTCTTTTACGTCTTTATAGTGATGGCTATGCTTGTCTGTACCAGCAGCACTGTTTGTATCCATTTGCTCCTCTTGTACAGGAGGATCAGTGTCTGTATTCCTTTCTTCTCTGGGTACATTAAAATCATTGGCCATACTTTCCACTTCTTTATGATATTCCACTGTATCTAAAGATACCATAACATATAATTGTAGAAAAGTATCACACAATTTGTGGTGGAAAATTATGATATAAATCATACCACATCTCCAACAATTGACTTTTTATCATTAGTAAAGTGCCACATATTACTTTTCCCATGATTAAAGGTTATTTTTACCTGTAATTTTTATGAAATCTTAAGTATTTACTTACCTTCCATGTTGGGCTTCAAATTACTAATCCCTAAGCAGAAAAGCCCAGATAAAAAAATAAATGATATAAAATTCATTGAGAAAACGATGTAGCTTATGCAGTATTTTATTGTGTCTCCTCAGAGCTCCCTCCTTGCCATCCTTCAGGTCCTGAGACTAACTAGGATGCTATGACATCACCACCCATGAGAGTCAGAATTCTGGAGAAGAACGCTCAGCCTTTGTGACTCCATCGTAAAGCGACTCTATTTTCAATACTACTATGATTTTTGGTATTTCAAAGTCTTTCTTTTTTTTGAAAGAAACATATTTTCATAAAAATGCTGATTATTAGTTCTTAAAGATCTATTAATATTTATAATAAAATGAAAACAATACTTTTAGCTTTTAAAAATTATGATATTGTATCTTTTTTATAACTTCAATCATAATACCTTTGAAACTAATCAAAACAAGCAAGATTTAGTCCTAATGCCCTGCACATTTTGGTTAATAGATCACTGAACTGTGTTTCTTTATAAAAAGTTTTGCCAGGGATTTAGCTCAACAGCATAAGTGCGAGGTCATGAGTTCAATCCCCGGTACAAAAATCAAAACAAAACAAAAAAAGTCTTGAAGTTCATCTTATACTATTTTAAGGCCCATATTCTTCACAAAACATAAAGTATTCACCTAATGATTGAGAAAATGACTTAGTATTTAGTTGTTTTTAGGTAGAGGTAGATTGGAGTCAGGCAGCTCACCAAGTCTGTCTCACTTCGCAGGAGACAGGCATTGCAGGAGTGAGGTGGCAGCATCTGGTGGTGTCACCATGTGTAGCTAGTGCTACAGAAGAGACAGAGCCAGCTACGGAAACAGTCTTACACTATGCGCCTCGAAAGCCACCCACTGAGTGACACTTATCAGATGCTCATTAAATGAATGCCATACTTTATTTAGTTCAGGAGGCACTTAGTGGCCAAAAGTCAATTTAGCATTTTCTGAGTCTCAGAATTTTCATTGTCATTTCATCATATCTCTTTCTTTCTCTCTGTTGAGTTCTCCTATAGTCTAAGAATATTTTTAGTCCCTGATGGTACAACTTCTCTGCACAGGTCATTTAATAGATAGAGTTCAGACGTAGTAGATTTTTTAAAAGTGCATTAGATAGAGAGAAAAAATGGCAGAGTGGTGATGAGCAGCAAATTCCAGCCTTTCCAAGATGCAGTACCCAGAGCCTGGAAAATGACAACTTGGCAAAGAGTAAGAGAGAAATAGATCTCTGGGGATCAGGAAGAAACTTACAAGAAAATTAGAAGCTAACAAGAAGTTGGAGAAATGGACCACAATGCAGAGAAAAGAACAGAGCAGTCTGTAAGCTTCCCCTAGTTGCTGAGGAAGAAGATCCTGCCCCGCAGACACAGGATAAACCTTCCGGACCAGGGAGCTCTAGGGAGAAATGACAGACCAGGATGGAGGACCCTAGGAGGAGCCTGTGGCTCTTGTGAACTCCAAAAGTAGCATGGAGTTTTGATCTGAGGTGACTCTTTCTACACAGCAGGTACCGGCTGAAGAGGGAATCCAGTGTGATGCCAGCCCTTTTATGAGAGTACTTAATCGGGTACCACTGGGGGAAAGGGTTAAGTATTTAAGTCCGCAACTCAAAAAAACTTCAAGGTCCCAAGTATAAACCTCTCCCAGTGACTGAGTGAGAGAGAGCCACAGGAGGCAATCAGAGAGAAAAAGTTAAGCTCAGGTTGGGAAGGACGCGTAACACGAAGCCAGGCTGAGCTCCGATTATGCTCAGGAACAGCTGGGGCTGCTGTTTCTCTCACCATGCACCACAATTAAATTAAATTAAATTTTAACAAAATGAATCAAAGAACTGAATGATAAAACAAAACTCTTAACCCACTAGAATTTAAAATAGGTAAAACTCTTTTTTTTTTTTTTTTTGGTGCCAGGGGTCAAACTGACGACCTTGCATTTGCCAAGCAGGCACTTACGCTGCTACCTAAACCCCTGACCCCCTAAAATAGGTAAAACTCTTGATGTCCTAGGTATAGGCAAAGACTTTCTGAGAAGAAACCTGGTTGTACAGGAAATAGTGCCAAGAATCAACAAATGGATCATATCAAATTAAGAAGTTTCTGTACAGTAAAAGAAACAAACAATAGAGTGGAAAGATAAGCTGAAAATGGGAAAAAAATTTTGACAGTTATTTCTCAAACTGAGGACCAATATCCAGAATGTATAAAGAGTGCAAAAAATTAGGTACCCTGGAATACCCAATCAAAAGTGAGCAAATTAAATGAATATAAACTTCACAGAAGTACAAATGCAAGCAACCCATTTGGGACCTGTCCTGTCTCCCAGGAGCTATTCCTATTTGCCATTCCTCATTCCTATTCTCCAATAAATTTTCCTACTCTTAACCCCCTTTCTCTCTCTCATTCTCTCTCTCTTTCTTTCTTTTTTTCATTTTTTTATTTAAAGAGAAAAAACAGGAAAAAGGTAGAAATATTACAGAATTTCAAGAAAAGAAGATAAATAGTAAGAAATCACTATTTGATACATTACACATTGTTCTTTTAGAAATAGTTATTCAAGTTACAGGATTAAAGCACACAAAGTGGACACTAAAGCAGTGAGAGTGCAAACAGATCTGTTCAACAATCCAACAAGAACCTAGAAATATGGTTATCAATCCCACACACCTAAACATACATGCAGCTATATCTTTTATAGCACTTCCTATTTCCTTTTTTTTACAATAACAATTATACATTTTAAAAATTTTATTTAAAGAGAAGAAAAAAAAAAGGGTAGCAATGATACAGAATTCTAAAAGAAAGAAAGAAAAAGGAGAATGAGAAAAGCCCCACTAAGAAATCAGCAATTTGTAAATTATGTATTGTCATCTTGGATGTAGTTGTTCAAGTTACAAAGTTAAAGGGTACATAGCAAATATTCAAACAGTCAGACTCCAAACAGTTTTGCTCAAAGATCCAACAAAGATTCAGCAATATGGTCATCTATTTTACACACTCAAACTTACATGCAGTTATATCCCTTAGAGCACTTTCTTTTCCTCTCTTTTTTACAATAGCAATTACACATTTTGGTTTTATTACTCTTGTAGTTTTTATTTACTTTTTACACTAGAGACACAATATGATATTTATAAATATGATTCTTATTTATTTCACTAATGAGGATAGTCTCAAGTTGTCTCCATTTGCCTATGAAGGCCTCAAGATCATCCTTTTTTATAGCTGAGTAATATTCCATTGTATAAAAATGCCACATCTTTTTCATCCACTCTGCAGTTGTTGGGCATCTTGGTTGTTTCCAGGATTTAGCTATCACAAATTGTGCAGCTATGAACATGGGTGCAGATATATCACTGTGATATGAACTTTTCAGTTCTTCAGGGAAAATACCCAGGAGGGGAATAGCTGGATTGAATGGAACTTCCAATCCTAGTCTTCTGAGAATTCTCCATATGGATTTCCATAATGGTTGCACCAGTCTACATTCCCACCAACAGTGGAGCAGTGTTCCTTTTTCCTCACAGCCTTGCCAACAATTGTTATCAGTTGATTTTTTGATGGCAGCTATTCTTTCCAGAGTAAGGTGGAATCTCAGTGCTGTTTCAATTTGCATTTCTCGAATGACCAGTGCTGGTGAACATTTCTTCATGTATTTATTTGCCATTTATATATCTTTCTCTGAGAACTGTGTGTTCATCTCAGATGCCCATTTTTGGAGAGGGTCTTTGAATTTGGGGGGATTGATGTTTTTCAATTCTTTATATATTCTGGACACAAGTCCTTTGTCTGAGGGGTTGCTGGTTAAAATTTTTTCCCACTCTGTTGGTTTTCTTTTTACTCTGTTGGTGATTTCCTTTGAAGTGCAGAAACTTTTCAATAATGTGAGATCCCATTGGTTGATTCTTTGAAGTGTTTCCCATGCAGTTTGCGTTTGGTTCATGAATTCTTTGCTTACCCCTATGTCTCCAAGATTTCTACCTACCTTGTCTTCCAGTAGATTTAGTGTTTCTGTTTTAATATTGAGGTCTTTGATCCATTTAGACTTTAGTTTTGTGCATGGTGATATGCATGGATCTAGTTTCAGTCTTCAGCATGTAGAGAGCCAATTTTTCCAACTCCATTTATTAAAGAGACTATCCCTCTTCCAGTGGACATATTTAGCCCCTTTGTCAAATATCAGGTGGCTGAGTGTCTTTGTAGTTGTGCTTCCATCTTCTAATCTGTTCCATTGATCCTCAGGTCTATTTCTTTGCCAGTACCAAGCTGATTTTATCACTGTGGCTTTATAGTACTGTTTCAAGTCAGGAATTGAGATGCCTCCTGCCTTGCTTTTGTTGCCTAGAATTGCCGTTGCTATTCTAGGTTTCTTCTGTTTGCAAACGAATTTTAGGAGTGTTTCTCTAGATCTGTGAGGTATGTCAATGGTATTTTGATTGGGATTGCTTTAAATCTACATAACAGTTTTGGGAGTATAGCCATTTTCACAAGCTGGTTCTTCCTAACCAAGAGCAAGGAATGTCCTTCCATTTTCTAATATCCTCTTCAATCTCCTTTTTCAGCATAGTATAATTTTCAGCATATAGGTCTTTTACATTTTTAGTTAGGTTGATTCCTAAGTATTTCATTTTTTTACATGTTATTGTAAAGGGCAATATTTTCATAATTTCTCTCTCAGTGAGTTTTTTGTTTGTGTACAGGAATGCTATTGATTTTTGAGCATTGACTTTGTATCCAGCTACACTGCTGAATTTATTTATTACCTCTAGCCGTCTTTTAATGGAGTTTTTTGGGTCTTCTATATAGAGTATCATGTCATCTGCAAATAGTGATAATTTAACTTCTTCCTTTGCTATCTTTATTCTTTTTATTTCTCTCTCTTGTCTGATTGCCCTGGCTAGTGTTTCCAGAACTATGTTGAAAAGGAGTGGTGAGAGTGGACATCCTTGTCTTGTTCCTGATTTTAAAGTGAAAGCTTTCAGTTTTTGTCCATTTAGTATAATGTTGGCTGTTGGTTTGTCATAGATGGCCTTTATAAGGTTGAGGTAGACTCCGTGTATTCTGAGTTTCTGAAGGGTTTTTACCATGAACATGTGTTGGACTTTGTTGAAAGCTTTTTCTGCATCTATTGAGATGACCATGTGGTTTTTGTTTT